>JAUOBX010616195.1:0-15797 GCA_032360705.1 Eupentacta quinquesemita | reverse complement strand
GTATCATGATTACAAGAACTTCCAAAGTTTTCGTTCTATTAAATGATTACTATACGGTTTAGCAAAGGGCATGACTTTGTATCTGATTTGCTATGGACTTGCTGTGAGAAAATCCCTGAATTAACTACCTGCCTCGCAAGTTAACATCCGATGAACATGAACGAAGCAATTAAGGGCCTTCCATAAATCCTTCATTTTTTTTGAGTGTTTAGTAAACATTGTTGCCGTAGGCTATCAAAGTTATAGCTAGTAGAGTCTCACTATCTATTTCAATGGACTCCCTATAAACATTGTTCGAATGTGAAGAGTGTTGCCACTGCGAGAGCTGATGTTAACAATAATCTCGCACTGGAAAGTTCGGTCTTACAGTCTTCTCCGATCTCTCTTTGTCACACCTTTTATTCTATATCTTTGGTAGGATCGCAAACTGACAGAAGCATATAGATGGAATCGAATCTCACGAATTTGCGCTGTATTTAAGTCACAGAAATATCAACCAGGTTTCATTCCAATTAACAAAGTTTAGGAAATCGCATATAAAATTATTGAAAATTCACCATATTTGCCTAGGTATGAACCCAACCTTCGTTCGACTTGAAATTACTATAAATTTTTGGGAGGGACAAGGATTCCCACCAAGCTACGTTCGAATTCCGAGAACTTGATCTTGCAAAGTAGAACCCATCTATCAGGCTTTCCATAAGGCTTAGATTAGGGAGTGCAGACTGACGGCAGGAGCAAGTCTGATGAGGCGGACACATCCGATAAGCCAATGGCGAAAGCAGATTCAGTATATTTCTGATGTAAAATAATTGTTTTGAAAACTTATCGCGAATATATAAATGCTTATTGACGAGGCCTGTTAAAAGGACAAATATGAATTGATCCAGATGTATTCACCCCCCCCCCAACTTTATATCGGCCTAATGTGTTATGCATGTCATGGTAAAACGAATAGGCCTAGCTCTACCTTTCAATCTGGAAAGGAACATCGCGCCTGATTAGTACACCGATATGGAAAACGAAGCTTGTGGCTTCCAAGATATTTGTGTAAAAAAAGAGATCGGAATTACTGCCGCGATGGCGCGTTATTGGAGTGGCCACACTCCGATAATGAAAGAAAGTGATATATTGCACTGCTTATATCTGCATATACTGTACGCGTATTTTGGGGAGATTCGAACCCTGTAGCCTCTCTAAATTACGAGATGAGTTATTACCCTGGCGGAGGCCCTTCGAATGTGTTTATTTTTTCGCTGTTGCCGTTAAACTGCGTCCTTGTTTTTGCTGATCAGTTTTGTCGGAGATAAACCATAACTCATAGTACCCCTTGTCAACTTTGGCACACTGGCCGTTCCACGTTCGTTCCTTGACCCCGAGCTAGACAAGCACAGAGACAGAACTCTTAGTCGACTAACGGTACATGTTATGAGATGTGAATGAACAGCCAATCAGAAGGTTCGATTGTTGTCACGCCACACGCTTCGAAAACATTGTTCAGAGGAGGCAGGTAGATAACGCGACTCCAACCCATTATCTTCACAATAATAATGTTACAACGGATTTATATAGCGACTTTTCAAAAAGATACAAAGCGCATAAACACACAAATACATAACAAGTAGGGGTGCACCGGAACTCGGTTTCGGCCGGAACCGAGGAAAATAACCGGTTCAAGAGTAACCGACTGGAACTAGTGGACTTGCTCCAAGTCATTCAGCTTGAAAGTAAGAACTTCACAGAATGTCCTCAGTTACTCTATGTGCCCCAGGGGTGACTGTGAGAAGTGACCATCAAATGACCTTCAGCTCAACACAGGCAGTGTTGTCAGTCACGTTTTCTCGAAATGGTACCTTTCGGCCAGAACTACGCCAATGTCGGTACGTAAATGCAGATATTACTTGAATAAACATCGAATAGCGATTCGATATATCGGCACCGTACGTTCGATATATTCCTTCGGATATTGGTAGCTCACTGCCAGTTTGGATAGTCTGATTCTGACTCTAACATTCTGTTACAGATCGCACACCAGGGGCATGCGGGGGTGACCGATTATTGAATCAGAATGTTGAAAATAGAATCAAGCTTTTCTCGATGGTTTGTTTCTTTTTCTGATAGGTTGATTCTTTTTCTGATGGGTTGATTCTCATCCTTCCCGCACTCACCATCGGGTGTTTTTCTCCAGCGTTGGCTGTACTTGCAGTAACGATTGGCGGGGTCTTGGAGTGCTGCTGTGGTGCACTTGGCTTGGTAATTTACATAATTATGCGATTTGGGGACTGGGGGTGTTAGCGGAACTTCGGACCTCGGGAGCATCGAACCTCGGGAACATTGACATAGTCCCCCGTTAGCGAATGGTCACAAATCTTGCATTTCAGTGAGCTGCGCAATATTGCCCCGTCGATGGTCCTAATGGTGGATAAGACTACATGTAACACGGGATGACCGATTTCTCGCGATACGAATAAAAAAATTCACACACCCAACAAGTTTGTGATTAACTTGTCTGTCAGCTAGTGAGTTGTAACGGCGTTCTAAAAGTTATCAGCATTGTCGATCTTCGTCACTGTCGACTGTCATGGTAAAGTTGCACGTACGCTCGGTTCATGCCTACACGGTGACAACCGGTCAACAATGATTAGGCGCTCTGCCCGATTGTGTAACTTAATTCGTTGCAAATATATTCAGTGTTCGGTTCTCGTCCCATTGTTACACCTAACAATAGGGTGCCCGAGCCGATTTCCCCGGAGAAGGCGCGGCATAATAGCACCGCTGTAAAACGATCCAGGAAAAGCCGTTTCCGAGGCACACTGCGGGGAACGACCGGTTAAAATATATCGAAATACTCGAGAGGTCGCTGTGTACAGAGAGATCCATTGACTAATTGAGAGATAGCTGAGTGAAAACGGTACCAATTTAAAGCTACATACCGAGTACCACCCACTTAGTAGTCTCGCTATGTGATGGATTCAAATTGGAGCCAGGTCTGGGTCAGAATGAGGTCAAAAGAGGGGGAGAGGGATAGTTAAAAGAGCGCACCCACTGTCCTCCCGCAGTCACTAGAGAATTGTACCGTACTTTTAGACTATGGTAGGCCATAGACCTCCTCACTCATACAAATATTTCACTGGCAAATCTTGTTGTCAAATTATTTCCCGTTAGCACGTGTGGGTGTTCCCATGCGTAGGCCTCTCATAACCAGATAAAAGTAGCATGGCGCCGCCTTGGTTTCTACAACTGACCAATGTTGGACGGACGGGTTGCTATGTGGCAAATTTCAGAAGGCGACAGTCCCAAACACCCGGCCACCTCCGATCAAGCTATTAGGTCTGGGTGTGACCCGATCCTTCAACTCCATGAAGTACCGGCATAGCTGCGCCATCCGTCTGACCGAGAGCTACCGTCTGGGCTCCTCTGGCAGGCGACTTCAACCCACGTGGTCCCGTGATGACAAGACGCGATGAATAGGAACGAGCGCCATATGCCCAAACATCGTATCAGACATTTTTCAATGGGAGGTGGTGTCAGACATGTGTAGCTATATATGCCACATTGCGCAGGCCAGAAATAGGCCCGTTGCAAAATCACCTCGAAAGCTGAAAGCTTACACAGGTCATACTTTGTGAGACGCCCAGTCTGCACCAAGCACAAGACCAGTCTGATGAAACTAATTAGCTCTACCACGTTCCGCATTGTGGCAGCTGCAACATAAAGATATTTGTTTCCTAGATTTCTGAGGACTATAATGTCCCCTGAGGACCTGTAACTCCAGATTTAAATGGCACAGGAAGAATAAAATCCTCCTGTTTTTGTATACTGGAGAATTTGGGTCTTGCAGCCAACTCTGCTCCCTTACTTCAGCGTCTCAGTTTTATTTAGGATTTATGAAGATTACAATGTCCCATGAGGACATGTAACACCAGATATAAATTTGTATGATTCCACAGGAGGCTCCTGTTTTAGTAGTGTGGAAGGATTCGGAATCCGACTTGCTTCCTTTCTACAGCATTGCTGAAAGGTCAACACAATACGAGCCAGTAGAGCTACCCAAAAACCTTGAGGGGTGGGCTTGCCAGTAGAAGGTGGCCTCACAAATGCCCCCCACACACAGGGATTCCACTCCTCTTTCAGAGCAGCCCCACCAACCCGCATGCTCTACCGACGACAGCTGGTGGTGTCCAGAGACAGGACCTGGATAACTCGAGTAGGTCAGAACTCAGGATACACAGGGAACACGCTTCCACTTGTTCCATGCACCGTTGTAAATTCCCAACTCCCATCTTCATTTTGTCTCCGTCAATCGACCTCCCCCTCAGTCGCCGTCTACGACAGGGGGAATACCGCAGGAATATTCTAAAAGCCCCTATCTTCATGAATGCATGGCTACACATGTTGGTGATGGAGCGTATAGTTACAGTGTTGTGTGGATTTACATATATATTATGTAATAATACTCATTCCGACTGCGCGCAAGGAGATGAACATCAAAATGATCAGATTACGATTAAGACCCATTATGAGCGCATTAAGTTGACGACATCCAATATTACCTCCCACTAACGTTTCAGTTGCTCTAGACATGTCGACAGCAGTGCTCGTTTCCTTCATACACATGTCTACATCGGTATACATATATGTATTTGTAATATTAATGCACCATGTCTGGAATGTAATGGACTGAACAGAAGTGCTCCAAGGAGCCAAATGGGTTCGCTTGTTGACATCTAGTCAATGTATCTGTGTTCGGTGCGTATTCCAAATAATATTTTACAAATAGCCAAAAATAAGAACGTTCCAATTGTTCTCACCAACTCTTCAATAAGATGCAGTCCCGCACCTACACTGTCTACAATCCATAATTGGGCTTGCTTGTGGACTTTTTTATTTTTCAAAATGCGAGGGAAAATTTCTGATTTTTTTCCCGACCCTCCCATAAAATGCACTTCCGCACGTGTACAATGTATACCAAATATGCAATGTAAACAAGTCCATTATTCGTATGTGACATGAGTAGGCTGTGTGTCCGTTGGCTATCAGGGACATCGCATTTTTGGTAATCCTATGCCTGCTCGACAGGCGTCTGTCAATGTGTTGATCAACTGCCTCAGTAATGGTGATGTGTGAGTGGATGTTATGTATAATGGTATATTGGTAACCCAGTTATGTTTTTTATTTAAATGTAGACATGGCACACTATTTGCTTCATTGCATACAACATACAGTTCATCCTTCTCAAATACTTTGCAAAAATTGTCAGAGACACACCAGTGAACTACATCGTTGGTAATAGCTTCCATCCCATTCATTCCATCAAACTGTTGCATGCGTGCAATAGTTGCAGTTATTGGAGCTTTCTTACTATAATCATGGAACAAAATGAGGTAGTATAACATCTCATAATGAATATCCGCCGTACTATTCATAATAATCACTGATTCCATTCACGAGTAGGTGGTCTCACTTACCCGAGCAAACTATGTTTTTGAGGTTAGGCCCTACTAATCGCCTGACGTGTATAATCCTGTACCCCCACCTGCTCAACATGCATGTCGAAATCCCTGTTACGTCTTTCCTAAATTGTCAGTGTGATTTGGCAATTTTTTCCCTCACGTGAAATTTGTCACAGGTTATTAGGAAACATTTTAACGGATGCCTGCCAAGTGGGAGAGGATCCTTGAATGTGGTCTATTGAAACCTAGAAACTGTAAAATTGTCATCGCCGAATACGGACGAAATCACGATGTCCGCCACGTACTTCTGTCCCTCCCTCTGTGGGCTCCGTTAATACGAATTTGACAATGAATGTCGATCAATAATATGAATTATTGGTAGAATAAGAGGATGAATAAGGGGATAGAATGGAGTCCAATCAGTACTTCCGCCTCGATAGTCAATATTCAGGTGTCTTGGCCGAAGCTCACCTAGTCATGACTTCTAGTTCCTGTATTTGGATTCCTATATTCTAGCCTCCGTATTCCTCATCCAGTTATGTCTGTCTCCCATCAACAGAGGAAAATGTGTCGTATTCAGCCGGAATACTTTCTACATGCTCTGCCTCATTCACTTTCGCAACAATCGACTTTTACATCAATGCGATTTGGTTTATGATGATTAAAAGTACCACCCAGCAAGCCTAATCATTTAGGGCGATGCCGCTGGCTTCATGCATCGTCTGCGATCGACATTTAACCGCTATGTTCATGGTCAATGCTCTAGTGTTGTGTTGTTCCTGCTTCGCTTGAAGTCGCCTGCACTTCTCGCTCCTTTCTTACGTGTCACCCTTTTCTTTTGCTTCGCCTCGCCATCGCACTTCTCACTGCGCTGTGTTTATGGCCCTCGAATGCAATTGCCAGCGGGCATCTAGTCGTTACATATTTCCAGACAGTTTTATCAGAATAATGGAACTCTGTATATTGGATGTCACTCCCGATTAGCTTCGCTATACGCGCCCAATGCATCAGATCTCTTGGGAATTCATAAATAATGCGAATACATTGCCAATATCTTTACATTCCATCGATGATATTATCTGAGTTATATGTTGCAGGCGTTCAAACGTAGGTGTTATATATGTCATGAAGTCACCAATTCGGAGTTGTCGCAGACATGTTGTGGAGCGTGGTAGCCCGATTGGCTAGAGCGTCGACAAGGTCGAGCTAGTAATCCAGAGATTACGGGTTCAAGCCCGCGTTGCCCCCTCAAGCAAGGGACTTTATCCCGATTGCTCGGATGAGTGGAATGTAATTTGTTAATTGCTGTCTGCATGTAGTGACCACCCTCTCGCCATGAACACCTTCTCACACCCCTCCGCATTGAGGTCACGCTTCAGAAGCTTTGCCTTGGTCCGTGAACATGGCGAGGGTTCGCAGCTGACAAGAGTGCTGTATCCAGGTATGTACCTGGGATCGGTACCCGTACCAGGCGAGTAATCCATAAAAAAAATTCCATTTTGCATGCGTACGTTGATATATGTATATCATCTACTTATGCTCCAATTCCTTGCCTGAATCGACAGAAATGTGTTTGATGAATAAATGTTGCCGGTGAGGAGGTGTACACAATTTCAGTTCCATAAGGTTATATAATCCTGTCACATATTGGTGATAGGAGAGTAAAGTTACAGTGATGTGTGAATTTACATATCTATTATAGATAAGGCTATACATCTCGGTGATGGGCGCACGAGTTACAACCATCAGGTGAGAAGCTGTATATTATGCTGATAGGTGCACCGATCAGTTACGACAGTCAGGACAGTGGTGGGACACAAAAGATGCATTACGAAAAACAGGATACTGAACGAAGTTATCCACATAGCGATATCATAAGATAGGCCTACTAATGGTCGCATTGCTGGAATGAGCGAACCAGTGTCCTGCAAATGATGAAATATTCAACAGCTTAGGGATTTATATCGAACGATTGTTGATATTGACTGATTCTGTCGTCCTGCCTAGATGAAACTTGATGAAATGAATAGAAACGTTACACATAAATTAATTCGCAGCATCACCATGATAGTGCACTGCATTCAGTATATATATATATTTATATAATCATCTAAATACTACAGATGTATAACGTAATGTTAATCGTTATAGTAAATATATATAATTATAATATTATATATATTATATACTTATTCCGATGTACAAAGAGGCGACACAAACCAGATCATGCGTATTTCGCATAATTACCGTCAATTTATAAATCAACAGAATTGAAGATTCTACAGTGTCCAGAGGAACAACAGATTACAATACATATCTTTCGAATAGATATATATTATGTGAACAACGGAATTGATATGTTGCGATTAGTTGAACATCAAATACATTTTCCTAAATAATGAAATATATCTGGTGATTGATCACTATTCGAGAACAATTTCAGCGTATGAATGTGGTTGTACTCCGATATTTGATATAAGTCACATAATACATGATTGATTCGAAAAAGGAGCAGCAAGAAAAACATATCTAGAAACGTTTAGGAATCAAATACACATGTTCTATGCAAGAACGTCGAACACGTTTATTCCTGGAGGAATCGGGATTAGTTGTGTCTTCCGTGGAATAAATTACAAACAATCAAACTAATTGAATTTCTGCAAAACAATACAGCTTGTTTTTCTTCTTTCCCATATTATACAAGTCTCGACTTCAGAATATGAAGAGTCATAATTGAACAAAGGTACACTACACACATGTTCATGATGCTTTGTTAATACGTAATTTGTTCTGTGCCGGGAGGAACATTTTTCCTGCCGCTGAGAGTGAAATCTATTTTGAAGGTGTAGCATGGATGTATTTGTAATTATAATGTCACATGTCTGGAATGTAATGTACTAGACACAAATTATTCAAGTAGGTTCGCTCATATAGGCTACTCTCTGCAATCTTTATTTTGGCGTAGATGTAGACTTCAACGTCTAGTTAATGTGTCCATGTCTAATACGTGTTCCGAATATTACCTTCCGATTTGCAGAAAATGGAACATTCACAATTTTTCCGCCAACTCTCCCATGAAATGCAGTTCCGCATTTGTGAATCGTATTGTACATTGACACCTAAATATGTTATGTAAACAATATGTTTATAGACTGTCACCGGAATATACGCTCAGGAATGACACATATGTGAGCCTCTCTCGATACAATTTAAAACACATCATCATATTTGTCACTACGCTGCTGCATCGAGGCTATAAATCCAATGCTAAAGTTGTGTATCAACACGTCCACACCAACTGTTACCGTGTATGGAGTATTACGTGTTGTGGTATCATTCAATTGCATTGTAAATCAACCTCGCCCTCATTAGTGTTCAGGCGTATGTAGACACGCGCATGTAATCATTACGGACGTCTTGTCCCTATGTTTTCCTCCCCGTTTTTCTAGACTATACACATGGCGTAGCCACAACTTTCTCTCTCGTTCATCCTCCTCATGCGCCACAATACCCCATTCAGTGCGCTGTGTTCATGACCCCGAACGCAATCGCAGGCGTGCATCTAGACGTGACATACTTTGGAAACACTTGAATTAATAGTTCTAAATCAATGAAACTCAGTATACTGGAGGTCACTCCTTTATAGCTCCTCTATACGCACCCAATGCGTCAGGTCACTTGGGGATTCATAAATAATGGAAATACATTGCCCATATCTTTATGCTTCATCGAATAATGGATCTGTTCTATATGTCGCAGGCGTACGAACGTAGGGGTCATATATGCCATGAAGTCACCTACTCGGAATCGTCACAGGCATATAAGCTATATATTGCATACATGCATAATACGCTGATCTATGTATATCATCAACTCATGCTTCGATTCCTTGCCTAAATTGACAGAAACTGGTGTGATGACTGACTGGTACTGGCGATGAGGTGTACACATCTATGGTTACATAAGGTTATACAATTCCATCACTTAGGGCAGAAACTTCCAGAATTCTTCACACATCGCTAGTTGCTGATGCCCCCTCTCATTTCCGTATTGTTTCTGTGAAGGCGATTTGAAACTCACCGATCTCTAAAAATGCATGGCTTCACATCTTGGTAATATGAGCGTTTCGTTACAGTGCTGTGTAGATTTGCATATATATTATGTCATAGGCCCAGGCTATACATCTAGTTGATATGTGCACTGATTAGGCCTACACACACTTGTTATACATACATATTATGATATAGGCTGGAAGGCTACATATCTTGGTGTTAGGAGCACACATTTCATTGTTGTCTAGATTGCACACAGCTATCGTGCTATTAACCCTGCGTTCTTGTGATATGTGCACTGGCTCGAAGTTGCTGTGTGTATTACATAACAATCATGTAGAAGCTGTACATGTTGATAGGTACACGAAGCAGTTCGTCCAACAGTGTTATGACACACATGGAAATACAGGACAGTGAACGGAGTTACCTTATTCCGAGCATTGTCCTGATGGCTACATTGCAATATTATAAGATACCAATATTCGCATTGCTGAAATGAGCGAACCAGTGAAACTGCAAATATTGGAAGATTCAACAGCTTAGGGACTTATATTGAACGATTTATTGACTGCCCCGGGGGAACTTTGATTTAAAGAAAATAACGTGCTAGAGTACTAGAGTAGGCCTAGGCATTGACACGGCACACATACATACGAGAGCGGATTAGCTCAGTCGGTAGAGCTCCAGACTAATGATCTGTTGCGAGTTCGATTCCAACACAGGGCCGACTTGCTTTTCCGTAGCGTCCTTAGGCAAGACGCTTCATCTCCATTGCTACCAGTGAGGAATCTGAGTACAATCTGCGCCCATAGCGGCTGCAACATACTCTCCGGGATTGTCGGAGTGCTTACCGTTTCCTATGATCGGGGTGATATATCTGTAAAGCGCTTTGAGACAGCCTTAAAGCAGTGATAAAGCGCTATATAAGCACGGAAGATTATTATTATTATTACATTTATCAGCAGCTTAACGATAGCGCACTTCATTCACATATATATATATATATATTATATGGAATGGAAATGTCAGGTGTAGTAAATATGAGTACTCCTGAGATTGCCACCGGTCTACAAGAGATGATTATTGTGTCACTCTCAATTTCCAATGATATCTAGAAACCAATTAGAATCAACATACATGCTCTTTGCAAGAACTTCGAACAATTTTAATTCTGGAGGAATCCGGATTAGTTGTGTCTTTTGTAGAATAAATGACAAACAATCAAACAAATGTAGTTTACAATTTGGTTTTTCATGTTTCTGCAAATCAATACAACTTTAGTGGGGCGTGGTTGCCCGGTTGGCTAGAGCATCGAGCTAGTAATCCAGAGATTACTAGTTCAAGCCCGCGTTGTACTCTCCAGCAAGGTGCTCACAATGAGAGGAAGGTGATTTGCAAATTGCCGTCCGCGTGTAATGTCCGATTTCTTCGCCTTGAAAACCTCCTCCGACCCCATCCGCATTGATTCATTGCCTTGGTTCGTGATCCTGGCAAGCGTTCGCAGCTGACCTATATATCTAGATATGCACCATCGCCGGTTTGTATGGGATCGGTACCTGTGTCTGGCGAGTAAACCATAAAAACAGTATTGACAAAACAAACTTGCTCAACATTTGTATTTCGGGAAAAAAACATGTGAAAAACAGATGGCACCTTACCAGGGGGATGAGAGTATGCCTCAACCGCCAAGGGCAGAGAATGTAATGACAGTAAAACAGCACATCCATTGATAATGAGGATATTAACTTCTCAAACGAAGAGGTTAGCGCAGGTGTCATTGGAGGCCACAGTTGAGGTACCCTATCTTTCAATGTCAATTCAATTGAACCCACATTCCTTTCACCGACTTCTTGCCGGCAAATATGTTCGATGATTCTGTGCAAAGGGGTAGTTGAGCAAAATTAACCATTCCAGCAAAAGAGGTAAATGAATACCGTACAACAAAACCCTGTGGTATAGATGCGAGCTGGAAATTATAGGCATATCACTCTGCAGCATGTCCATCTCTGTAGTACACTCACAAAGAGTTCGTATATTACATAGTTCATGTCATTTTTGTTCAGTGTACCTAACTCACATAGATGAGTGAATATTCATTAGGAAGCAATACTCACTCAGGCTGATTCCAAGGAGATATACATCACGGTGATCAGATTACGATAAAGATTAGAAGCGAATTGAGTTGACGTCAACTGATACTACCTCCCTCTACCGCTACAGTTGTCTTTCAATTGTCGAAATTACTTCTTGTTACTTAATATGCATTGTTACATTGCTACCCAGACAGCCAGAGATATATTTTTGATCTGTCGACCACCTCCCGGTAATCAGTATTATTCTGGTATGATTGTAACCAATTGAACGTTTTCTGAAATTATTTCTCATCCTCAACCCCATTACTATCAAATAGAGTCACGGTCAATTATAGCGTTGAATATAATTATAATCAAGCTTACGTACACCAATGTTTCATTGGTCGTGCACATGAGTGAGGAACTTCTGATAATTCAGAAGTGAATGACAGTAAAAATGAGCGAATTGAGCAATATACCTATCATTCAATACATGGACTCTTAGCCTTCAATATTCCCGTTAAATTGTAGTGCTCAGCTCTTATTTTCATTCTAACCTCATCTGTGAGAAATCCATTATATATGTCTGCACTTTAGGGTAGTCATGACAACTTCGAACTACACGGAACGCTGGGATGAACCTAATTGAAGTTCTCCATATTCTCCCTCGATTCCATCCACGGGTAGATGACCACAATCAACCTAACAAACTATGACATTTTCAGTTACGGGCCCAACTACACGCCACAACAGATGTGTATATACGTAAAACCCCATCATGCGTGTCAGAATCCCCGGTAAACCCCTTCGTTATTATCAACATGATCTGTGTACTTAACGAGTTACTTGCTTAGTGATGGGGAAGTTGCTCGATTGCGTATGAATCCCCAATGTTCACTACAATTCACAGGAATTACAATTGAGAAAAAAACTGTTATCGACTGCCGGCCACGTGGGAGAGGAAGTTTGGAAGTGGTTTGTAATTACCTAGCAACTGTGGATGATGTCAAACCCGGATGCAGATGAAATAACAACATGTTTTCTCATCAGCAATGCAATAGTTGTCGCAAATCTGTATTACCTTGTGTTCACACACATTTTACGATGAGCTACACTCAATGAAAACACTGGATGGAAAAACAGTATAAATAATGTCAGCAGTGCAGCATTTTCGTAAGTTCTCATTTAGGGGTCAGTTGAAGTTTCTCATTATTGTTATCGGGTTCCCAATGAAAGTTCATGTTTTGGGTTGACTATTTTTCGCAAGTCTGCCAAGTTCTCCATGTTATGTCTATATTGCACAATGGAATCGGTAATGATTCTTCAACTTTCACAATCGTACTGCGTGGAATTTGGTCTGAGCTTCGGATCTCCTGAAATAGTGGGTAGAATAGCGGAATTGAAGCCTACATGCCCCCTGACCTTCATGTTAAGAGGCTGGAAGACGAGGAATATTTTGAGAATTTGAATACACAGCTAATAATGAAGTAATTTGAAAGTTTCGATAGCGATTACCAGGATCGGACACGGAACTTGTGCATGTCAATCGTAGCTGATACCGCTTGGCTATTCTCTTGGAAATACCGCGCCGAATACCTGTTAATGCATGTTACCTTGGAACTAATCTAATTACTATTCACCATAGCACCTGGTAATAGATTATTAATTCGAATTCGCAAGCCGTATTTTTGACGATTCATACTGGTAACGATTTAGAGGTTCATTAGTCAGTATACCGCAACCCCCACTGGGCTTAGCGCCTTGACACTAATATAGCGCCAGCCTGCCACGTTGTATATATTTTATTAAAAATTGTCAGAAAAGGGGAGGTATTTTATCCATTGGGCAATGAATATGATCGATGCAGAGTATTGAGGAACTACCGCCCCTGTTACACCGTGTCGCAACATATTCCAATCGAGTATAATGTAGTCTGAAGTAAATACACCTACACATCTAAGCAATATAGTGGTTTGGTAGGTAGCATGGTGTGATAGAAAGACCAGTGTAATGCCTGCCACAGTGATCAAGAGACGTTTTGAAACATTTGAAAAATATTTGGCCAAATGTTTCGGAAATATTTGTGTAATACTATTATACTAATCGATCTCTAATTTCTGTGAATACACTTCCGATTGGCTTCCAATGAGAAAAACTGATTAGCGGAACACGACTTCTAGGACTAGCTAAGGTTTCGTCATAACAGGATATATCGATATCCTGCATTGTCCCATTACCCCCTGTATCGTCGATCTATTGAACACTTTTCTCAAACTTCTGCAAGTGTTCGACAACGTTCACCCCAGTAGAACCACAACACCCAGGTACACTGACGTGGTATTCCAATGTATCCCTCTAGATGTAACGTTACTTAACGTTACTTATCCAACATTATTCGAAGTTAGCAGAACCGAGAAGAGCGAGCTGAGCGACTGAGCTGGTTAAATAAGGAGCGACACAATGGATCACGGATCATCTGTTCTCACATTATCTTGTGAAGCGAGTCAGTCAGTCACTCAGTACCATGACTGTGAGGTCGTTGAGGAGAAGCGTGTAAGACAGAAGCTAGCATTCTCCCCCATGCAGATATATTACAGCAGTGGCAAGCAGGTGCAACATGTCCAAACATATTACGAACCATTACGTCATCCTGCTCAGGTTCCAGGATAATGACCTTGGGGAAAATTGCTCTGCCCGCTCCTGTCATTCTTTAGTTGGAAGGAGGGGTTCGTTTGATCCCGCCAAGCCTGGGACTATTCATTGAACATATTGTATAAGATGCCAAGAGGTATTCTCATGCATTTAGTCTGAAATGTGTATCTCGCACGGCTAGAGTGACTGTAGAGTGAACTTTTTATTTCAACAAGTCATTCATCGATGATGAGCTCCCACAAGATGTGCCAAAGACCATTATGGCCTACTCAAAATCGATGACGTTGAGGAAGATGTTCTTCAATTAGTATCCTGCAGTTCAAGAAATGCTCAGTAGTATCATTTTGGCCGTAGGATGGCCTATCACGCTCACTTTAATGTGTTGAGGCCCCCTCTCAAATGACCTTAAATACACTTCGTAAACGATTGTTTAATGTGAGGAATCTTTTGATTACTTTCGGCCTCATTTTCACTGGAATTCACTGAAAACGTTTTTACGACTCCATGCCAAAAATGAGGCAAACTCGGGAGCTACTTTATATCACCCAGCTCACAGGCTCAATTGAAGAATGACCATACAGCTCTACAACATAAAAGTAATACCCCTAGTGGTTGGAAATATTACAATGTTGGCTGAGTAATGGCGGAGCATGCTACCGTCAGAATAGTTAGGCTTTCGCTCTGCTCATTTCACGATCAAAATGGCAGTGAGATTGCTTATTGCCTAAACTCTACACATATTAGTGAAGGCATAGTTTACTTCTGAGCATTCTACCACCTCCATTGACCGGTGTAGGTCTGGCACCAATTTACATGAGACAAGGAACTAGAGAGAATCATTAGTTATAATTCAAATGTGTTGACAAAAAATCAGCAATAACCGACCAGTACTGTTGCAGGAAGGTTCCGACATTAGTTCCTGGGATTCCTTTGAGATTTTATTTACGCGCTTTTTTCTTCTGGGCATTCGGCCTGTTTTCTGTGAGACTCCAGGGGTCATATGATTAGGTAAACTAGAAAACAGGTCCTGAAGTATTGACAAAGATCCGTCGATAATGCTGATGTAAGAAGTGTTGAACCTTCTCGGGACTTCTTGCATTTCATTTTCGTGCTGGACAGTTGATAGTTTACCAATGGTCAAATCAAATATACTGCGAGGTCAGGTTAGATAGCAGGTCCCTGGATATTATCAGTTCGTTTGCTTACAAGTTATTTGAATACGATTGCTTCCTGCCTGATTAAGTTCCGATCGCACTCTATTACACATGCATTAGGCCTAAGCAACTAGGCCTGGCCTCGAACGACAGGGAGTTCCTAACAGCGATCACTGGTCCCTTTGCAACACTTTGCATTTGTTGTGTTGTTTGTGATGAACCACATCCGGATTAGTTAGTTTTGCTCATATAGGCCTAAGTACGTGTTGAGTTGGTAAGCTCGTATATTTAAATCCCGTCAGGAACACACATAACATATATCTACACATCTAAACATCTGGGCATCGGGTTAGCTCAGTCGGTAGAGCATTGGACTGGTGATCAAAAGGTTGCTGGTTCGATTCCCGCTGGCTG
>JAUOBX010616084.1:0-15798 GCA_032360705.1 Eupentacta quinquesemita | reverse complement strand
AAAGAGACTGGCATTCGTGAGCCAAAAATTGAAAAAATCGGATCGGTGCACTATACGATATCGTTGCAGTGTGACCGAGGCTTAGTGTCGTAATTAGTTTATTCGAGTTGTTTATTCGAATAGTTTCATCTGTTTATTGTTTGCCTATTCGTAATTGTTATTGTCTCAATTGTGTAGATGAGTCAGCGTTCGGTAAAATCACCGCTGTGTTTCGCCTCTGTTGAATTCATCATTTTGCCATGCATTATGTTATATTTCGATTATTGAATATGGCTGCATATAATTAAGTAACAAAGTAGATATATTGAGTGGATACTTTTTGTATCGTATGAAAAACTGTATCTATGAGACACAGTCCCGTTATCATATGATATTCTTATGCAAACTTATTGACCTAAACAGGTTAGGCATCAATGTTAACAAATCGGGGAAACCCCAGTTGTGCAATTTTCTCTTGGACGTGATTAGTATATTTGAGTAGTTAAATGGAATAGTTTCAGTAGTTTATTGTTCGCCTATTTGTTATTGTAACGGTCTCTATTGTGTTGAAGGATTCAGCATTGGGTAACAAAATAGCCGTGCAGTCGTTTTTCGCTTTCGAAAGTAGCTGCTGTCACTCATGACAGGAAACCCTTTGGAGAGTGAATTCATTTTTGTTATGAAATTAGTGTCTACATTTCGAGGAAACCGAAACAATCCGCAGGCTCGTTTAGGCAGGTTAGTATTGGATAGTGCATGATGCTTTCTGCTATGCCCTGTGCACATGACACAACTTTTGAAGACATATGAACAGATGAACGTCATTCGTTGGAAATGTTATTATAAGTTATTTGATATCTATCAGATACGTCAATATTAACTACTTGCCCTTTAACCGCTCACATAGTTCATCGCCCATTATAAAAGTATCGGTACATATGTTATCAAGTGTGTACTTCTGACCGTATCACAGCGTCGTGTAAACACTTGACGAACGATAAGAACTGCAGATTACAGCATTGTAAACACAAAATGAAACTATCTCGCGAATAGACAAACAACAGCAGGAATATTGTTCTCCCCATTCATGGGTGTATTTACCGTTGAATGACGAAACCAAAACCTTGTATGTACATTTCCATAGCGTGAGAAACTGATGAGAACATTGACTGGTAAATGTATCCACTGGGTATTAACAACAGTACGCAAGTGATGCCAAGTTTTCCAAATATGACTTTGTGGCAATTTGCCCGTAGTTATGCGATCGAGTGCAAAACAGACACACTCGCCTGATATAAAGCCATTAGAAGTGCTGAACAGAACTCCGAAGATTATGATTTCATCTGATTATTATATGAAGACAAGCCAACTCCAAATCGTCATTCCGTGAAAATGTGGTCAGGTCAAATATTACGCAATGTTTTACGACTTCACGCTGGAACAAAACCTGCTTCGTAAAAAGCCGATACAATTTTTCTGGAACTCTGTCACACGAAAAGTGAACCTGATATGAATTTCAAAGATGACATAGATGCCAGTATTCATTCAGTAATGAATGTGTAAGCTCAATAGAGACATCCATTTGGTTTTCCTGGTGACGTAATCTGACTCAAACTAAGAATATAGACAACACAATAATGAGACGAGTTTGGAACCAATGGAACTTAAGGAATTTTGATATTATGGGGTTATGGAATACGCCCTTCTCATGTATGCAGGTTTCACAACAATGAATTAATTATCTACTTCCATTGGCCGTTGAGAAAACATCAGTAAAACAGTATCCAATGCCCACTGTCTCAGGAAGTTTATCCTAAAAAGTGGACCTCCAAAACGAAGATATTCAGATATTTGGTCTTCGTTAAAGAAGTTGTCGTTCTGGACACTTGCAAAAATCAAACAGAGATAATATCCAACGTATTTAATCTGACAGCAGGAGGACAACCGATTGCTGGACATGACCTTGATAATATGTTTCTTTTATATGTTGGAATATCAGGGAAACCCAACCTTCCAACTGTATTTCAGTCGATAAGGGGTTAAAGAGAAAATTATATATATATATATATGATTAAGTGATTTAATAAGATCTGAATGCAATCATTGAGCATTGACTCTAAAGAAAACAATTCACTTGTGTAATAACTCTGCTGTTTTCGATGTCGAACAATACAGATTGCTGTGCCGAAGGTCACGAGAACTGGAAAAATCATCAGTGACGACATCATATATTATTATGGAACGAATCCCTATCTTCAATTCACTGTGAACTAATTTATCCAGCCTAAGCACGCTTGTTCACACAGTCAAATACGACTACGTGTAGCTAGGCCACGTCTCTCCAATTATAGTTTAACAGTTACCTTCATCGTTACAAAACTCATATTTAAATATTTGGTCATAAATTAATAAGGTCGTGCTGATTTTTTAGAGATCAAAATTTGTTTTGGAAATAAGAGAAATTGAAAATCTGGTTGGCAAAATAGATATCAAGTTGGCAACCTTATGTTTCCAAAATGCCAATTCGCGTGATAACTTCGTCACCGGGATAACAATGAGAAAAATCTCGTTCCCAACTATATAATCTTTTTAATTTGGGCTATAACAGGGATAACACACCTATTTGTACATTTCTGCTATACATCATTCCTATTTTGGTGGCTGGAGTGCATGACTAATGCTGTGAACCTAACACCGCCTGCCATATTATTGCATAACCCAATATCCTTCCCCGAATTCAAATAGTCCTTTGCAGACTTCGAACTCTCCAGCAATATACGTTTGAAAAGAAGTGGCCCACCGAATTGTTTCGAGGGACCACTTAGGCTAGATAGTTGAGATCATGTTTGAATAACCATCTGAAATGACTCCATAACGGTATAAGTGGGCGGTAATGACATGGGTCGAGGTAACAGATTGCCTTATTAATAGTTGATGACCTCCGATCTGCCGATACAGTCGTAAAATACACAATACTGATGGTAATGGTAGACACGATAGAAGATATGGTGCACGGAACAAACATGAAAAGTCGATAATGAAAAATCACGATAAGGAGTTCATTGTTCATGTTTACTGACTGTCAATATTCGCCAGTTGCCTTTGGCCTGCGTGTATATTATCGATATACATTCCGTTGCAAATCACATTTGATTACACAATGAAGATCGTAACAATATTGCAGAAGGAGCCGTCTCAGCCGTGTGAAACCGTTTTATTCGACTGAAAGTGATCTCAAATATGACGGCTTCGAGTTGAACTCTTCCTGGCCTTCTATGGCAGTTACACAATCTCACAGCTACTCAAAACTTGTTCAAAGCAAAACCCCTTACAACAACAAAAATAGAAAAAATAGAAATGAAACCTTTGAAACTTGGTAATGAGAGGCTTTTCCTAAGATCCGCAGGAAGATTTTCAATGCTAGTCGAGTCAATATCTATAGAAAAAGAACTATCCTAAAAATTGCAACACAATGTTTTTTGGCTTCAAGTTGCTCGGGGGGTCCCCCGCAACTCCAGAAAAAGTATCCCAGAATCGGACCTCGAGAAAAGGGTTGATTTGCCTAATTTAAGAATGACGGACTATATCAACTTCAATGTACTGTAATCCCCCCTGACACAACATTTTTGACCTATGGATATATGGACCAACCTATAGGAACATGATACCGAAATACCGAACAGTCTGACCTAAAATGTCATATGACGTCACCGTGACGTAGTAAGGACGTATGTTACAAAATACAGAAAATTAACGTACTTTGGCAGACTATAAAGACGTTCATGTACAGTAAACCCCCGAAGACATTAGTTATGACTTATGTAATATGTAACTAATTCAGAAATATGATACTGACATACCATATAGCCTAACTTTCATGTCTCATGTCGTCACTGTGACGTAGTGATGGCGATATACTTTGGCGGACTCTAGTGTCCTACAATGTACAGAAAACGGCCCGAGGCATCAATGTCGACCCGTGGAATATATTACTATCCCAGAGAAACATGATGCCACACTACCAAATGAGTGCATTGACGATGTCATATGATGTCACTATGACGTAAAAGGGATGTTCGGATTTGGACAAGATATTTCATAGGAGAGAAATTCTCGCATGGAGCAGCCACGAAATAGGCTGAAATGTCTCAATAATAATGATAATATAATGATGTCACACACTCATATAGCGCTCTATAAGGTCCAGAGCGCTTTACAGATGTTACCCTGATCATAGGAAATGGTACGCACTCCGACAATCCCGGAGAATATAAGTGGCAGCAGCTAATACAGCGCCTAGTTGTACTCAATTCCCTCGGAGGTCTCTATTTTACTGATTGGTCGACAGGAGCGCTTCGGATTGAACGTACCAGCCGGGACTCGAACCCACAACCTTCAGCATGCGAGGCAAGTGGACTAACCACTACACCACGACCACTCCACGGTAAACTTATGATCAAACAATATGGGTAAGAACCCCAATGGGTTAGCCGTGACTAAGCCTCAGTGGTTCGATGTTATCCACTGAAGAATCCACTAGGGAATACCAATGCAGCATCAACAGCTGATCTCACTAATTGAACTAGAACCCTACGTCTGTTCTTCTCTGCGCAAGCAGCACTGCAGAAGGCAGTGGATATTCTGAAGATTATTCTATAGATACCTGGCATAGTCCCTGGGCCATATATATATATATATAGCACAGACTATGCCAGGTATCTACAGGGCAACACACTTTAGCTGTTATTGCAGTCTCTAGCGTCATTCTTTCCTTTTCAGACGAGAACAATTAGCTCTCTTCAGTCAGTCAGGATGACTCCAGAGCTCTAACTGAGTGAAAGACTTTACAAGACCTCGAGGACGTTTATCAACCCAGATCATCTCTGGATGTATGCCGTAGGCACTAGCTCTCCCACTATTGAGCTTCATTTCCTCAATAGTAGGTATAGTAGAATCTACAAGTGGTTCAGCGGTACCAGAGATGCAGCACTATCCCTCTAAATGTCCGCGCTCTGTACAAAGTCCTCAATGTACCCAGCCCGACCGGCCCTCACATCGAATTTATCAGTAAAGACTCTACCAGCAATCATGAGACTGCGACTCCTATCTTTTATCGGCGCTAGTGGAAGCATCAAAGGTATCCAGGATAAGCTGCGAATCACAAGCGGGAACAGTATCACACACCGAGGTAAGTTGAGGAGCATCTTCATGAAGCGCGAAGATGTTTCGGAAGCCAAAGCGGATCACCCATCTCTAAATGGGCCAAGGCGATGGGGCGGAGTGGTGGACACCACCCAGCACAACCAGCACAGTGTCCGCCATGCGACCCCAAACATAGGGGTGTTCCCGTTATCCGGACTCGGTGGTCCCGAGGGCGTTGCTCGGTCTCTTCATGCGGCGCACCGCCAGACGGTGAACGGTCGCGTCAGTCCAATCCTCATGGCGAACACCAACCTGATGATTGCAATAGTTGGACCTGGTGATAAAAAGAAGAGAAGAAGTGGCAACCTCATGGAATGGGTGGATTTTCCAGGGACTAGACCGGAGCCTGTAATGCATGACAAGTATCCTGCTCTCGACCGCCTACAGAAGGTTATTCATTGTAACTGCCAAACGGCCTGCAGGATGAGTTGGTACATTTTGTCAAAGGTGTTGACTACCCCGTACTTTCCCCTGTGAACCATGCCAGGTGAATGTCTCTGATAACCCCTCCCACCATAAACTAGAGCCAGCCATCGAATCTGATATTGAGGTTGATGTGAAGATACATAGACACCTAATGTCATTACAT
This sequence comes from Eupentacta quinquesemita, assembly GCA_032360705.1. NCBI lineage: Eukaryota > Metazoa > Echinodermata > Holothuroidea > Dendrochirotida > Sclerodactylidae > Eupentacta > Eupentacta quinquesemita. Next base: position 10,028 of record JAUOBX010616084.1, on the reverse strand, counting down.
GTAACACTATTTTTTCAATCTTTGACGAAGGCAAAGGGAATCTATGCAATCACGCATGAGCGTATGTGTGTGAGTGTGCGTGCGTGTGCGTGTGTGCGTGTGCGTGTGTACATGTGTGTGTCTGTGTGTGTGACGCCCTAGCTTGTCAGCACGATATCTAAATAACGCGAGCAGGTATGATAGTCAAATTAGGTAGGTGGGTTGCACATAGGGTGGGGAGGAAGCCTATTGTTTTGGGTGCGAGCTCAGGGTCATTAAAGGACATGAGAGGTAAAAGTTGAAAAAGCTTGTCAGCAACCATACCTAATGAGCGCAATTATCTATGATGTTCAAATTTGGTATGTGGGCTGCACATTTGGTGAGAAGGGAGCATATTGTTTCGAATGTGAGTTCAAGGTCATTCAAGGTCGTGAGAGGAAAAAGATGAAAAAGCTTGTCATCACGATAACTAAAGAGTGCAAGTATGTTCAAATTTGGTATGTGGGCTATATTGGTTGAGGGTATATTTAAACAGAAATATGTGCTTTCGCCTGCCGCTGCACTTTGAAAAATAGAACTTGCCTAATCAGCCACAACACCCTCCATCCAGATACTCACACTGGCAGTTACACCTCCTGTAGGCTGTACCATTGACTACCATCCCATAGTTATCTACCTGCTTAACATGCTTGTATTGGCATTACTTACAACCGGGGTTTCAATCCAAAATACGAACCGTTTGCTGTGACCATATCAGGGTAACTTGTTGTAGGTCACTTGCATTCCAACCCCCCATGTCTGTACCTGTTTATTCAGATTTCCATGGGGGATTACAATTAGGGTAGAACATATTGACATGGCCAAGGGCTTGTACTATTTGTTTTTCAACACTGTAGTCTGAACAGAATAATAGTCTAATAGGCTAACTTTTCCTAGGAAAATTACAACTAGAATGAAGGTCAAATCATCTCATCAACCCTAATAGCCAGACAAAACTCGTCACAGCGATATGTTTACACTACCATACTGTGATACTCCTATCACACTCAGCGGGTATCTGAAATTATTTCCCTTCTTGAAAGATCTAGAAACTGCCAGAACGCACTGTAATATAGATGAAGTTGCCATAAGATTGGTTGGTTATTTTGCATCAAATCATTTAAATGGGATGCCTGGGAGTTTGTGACATCATATCTGTCCTCAAACATATCTGTGGGGACTGATTTCTATCGCATTTAGTTCAATTTAGCTCAGCCGTCGTGACAATTTTATATTGATGCGTTTGGTTTTGCACGGACAATCGCAGATGCATGAAGTAGCAAGAAGGGGGTGCCGGGATGCAATGGGGTGGTACCTCTCCATCTGATTGGGGTTACACTATGATAAGCATATTGCCTATCAAGCAAATCTCGCGCCCGAAATAATTTACTATCTGAGAATAGTGGCACTGTGGTGAGCATCCAGCCTACCGAATGAATGTTTCCCTTGTTTGTACTAAGTTATCATTTTACATCACCGATGTGAATCTTATGAGCCAATATCAAATCAAAATCTGTGTGGGTGATATGACACGACCCTCTTCTTACTCGCTCTCTACAAGTCCAACCCAGTCTTCACAGCTGCCTAGACTTCCGGTCGGGTATGATTGTTATTGAGGTCAGGTCATATTTGTTTCAAACAATTAACACCATTGTCAGAGGGGAACACTGTTGAGGTGTCATTTTACTATGGGGGTTACTGTATCCATTCGGTGAACTGTATCTGCTGATCATCTTTGACCTCTTTTGACCACATTTCTTTGAACTAACAATAAAAGTTTATGGTGGAGAAAAGATTATGGTGTTGTCTACTGCAAGAGGAGAATATATAATCACAATCATTTTCACCTACTGATTTTGGGGAAACATGAAACATCAGCTAATCGATGGAAGAAACGACAACTAACTTGAAGTTCCATTCAACTGATTTGAGACAGAAAAAGAGGCAAGGAATCGCTACGCATAGTTGCGTTCTTGTTTTATCTCTAGAATGCTATTCCCAAAGTTAATGTAGTCCACTCCACGCAACATGGTGATGTCACCCGGTATTCTACGTGGTTATACATACCGATGGCTCAACTACTAGAGAGCTAACACCTCTCCTCGCCCCCAAGTTTTGCGTAGGCTGTCCACCTTTGGAAGAAGATACATAAAAAAAACTCAGACGAAAACAAAAACTAATTTACCTCTAACGTTTGGTGGATGCGCCCTTGGTATACCCACATTTGAATGATCATCAATTGGCTGTTCACAGTTATTTCATAGAGATCCTGATACGCGTATGATCCTCTTAAGTACTACATTTGCCTAGTTTCATTGTATATTAATTACCTCCCAATAGGTCCAAGTAGGGATTTTTGTCACATACCTCATGACTACGTCATGGTGACGTCACATGACATGGTAAGTTGGCTTTTTTTAGTATTGCAGTATCTTGTTCCTTTGGTTGGTAACACATCCCACCGGTAAAAATTGAAGTTTTAGTGAGTTTATTGTACATGGAAGTTTATTGCCCGCTAAAGTACGTTGATCACACACGTAATTTCCTCGTCTTGGTGACATCATATGACATCATATGACATTGTAAGTTGGCCTATTTGGTAGTCCAGTTTCATGTTCATATAGGTTGGTAATTTCGAAGGTCAAAACTGAAGTCTTAGTTGGTTTACCGTACATTGAAGCCCATACATTCAGCTGAAGTATCCACATTTTCTGTCATATACGTCATTACAACGTCATTGTGACGTCATATGACATCGTGAGCTGGCTTATTTGGAATTTTGATGTCATCTTTCTATAGATTGGTGACGCATTTTATAGGTCAAAACTGATGCTTTAGGCGGTTGACAGCACATTGAAATCTAAATAGTCCGCCATCTTGAAATTATGCCAATTGATCCTTTTCCCGGGGTCCTATTCTAGGATACTTGTTCCTGGAGATGCTGAATGAGGACCCACTAAGCAACCTGAAACCAAAAAAAGAGATCGTTACAATTATTGGGGGTCGAACCCTATTTTGACTACACTATGCGGTAGGACCAGTATAAAGTCCACCTTATACCTAATGTTCTTGGACTACTAGTGCTACACTGAGCTACTGTAGGCTAACGTTATAATTGCATGTGCATACACAGCCTACCGGTTCACAACTTTATGCGGGCTGGTAAAAAACTGATGTGTCCAACACAAGTGCAGGAGAATGAGTAGAATAACATTCTAAAAGTCTCAAAGAAACCTGGCCCCCTTCACTGTTTGGCACATCTTTGTCCCAAGAATAGCATTGGAAGTGAGGTGTCTTTTTATGTGTTTTGGGGTACGGGGAGTTCAATGAGACCATTTTCATATATCTTTAGGAGCATTAGGAATTGAATAAACGTATGAAGAGAGTAATCAAATGCATTTACAGAACATGTACCAAGAATCGAATCATTCTTAGTCACAACATTACGATCTTTGCGATGTGATCAGATATCTATGCTATTAATAATACTTTAACTTTATTCAAAATCATCTGGAATGTGTTCTGTGTATCTACAAAGTACAGTGTTCCCGTTGTTACATAGTCTACATCCGAGCTCCCGTTTGATGGATGAATCGTCGTCATCATCCGGCTATACCGGAGTTACAACTGTGTTACAACTGGCCATTGCGCATATTTCACGATCAACGTTTTAGCAACTGCTAGTCATATTGCTGCAACTGTCGAATTTGCCCCGCTCTGATACCATGTTGAGCGACGTGTTTGGTGCAACAGGGATATTCATCTCTTCAGGTAATATAGTCCCGTATTGTGACTCACCCCTATTATGTTGGAGGAAGATTGTTCTACACCAGCGGCTAATTGGTGCTATATGTGTAGTTCAAATGCTGCTTCGCTAGAACATATACAATTCCGAACTTGAAAGCTGCGACCAATTGCCCTATTGCATGCATTCGGACGATTCAACACTATGAGGCTTCAGAATAAAAGCTTCCCCAAACTCTCTTGATATCATTATGATTTATTTCACCATTTTAAACGTATCTGCAGACTCGTGGTCCTAGTTCGTGTGTACCTCATTGTATGGCTTGGTGAAATATGACTGGAAATGCCATATCACACACTGATAATCCATGGCGGAACATTCGATGATAATCCTAGTGATGTGAATGCAGCTTGTGGCAACCCTACATGTGCACATCTACGAGGTTGTAACGTGACTCGTGGGTCAGTGCCATTTCCGTCAGCCTCTGCTATGGCTAATGTATCAGCCTCAGTCGGCCTAACAGGTATACCAGCCAATGTCAGTTTCCCACATACTCACTTACTCATAGGAGCAGACGCTTGGAGGGCACCTAGCAGCACCCACCTGCTGCTCACAGATCCCGGCCTATGTGGTTCACGCGCAGATCGGTCTCGTGCAGATCATCTACTCTATAAGCCCGATGAAGCGCAGCTGTCGATCGCCAATCAAGCAGCTGACCTTTACCATCTCCGCCTCCCGTGTCGGTCCTACCGGCAGTACCATGGATATGGCATAGTGAGGTAGTCAAAACAGCGATCTGGTGCTCTCAAATGTAGGCGACCACGCCCCACTAGAGTATGGCAAGACTCCATATGCTTGCAGTGTCTTCATCAGCCACTGTTCGATTGTCTAGTCAGAGAAAGTACCATATCGAAAATAATAGCCATCATCCGTAAGAAGACGGTGCTCCTCTGGGTGCGTGGATTTATTTAATCCTTCCATCTGTTCCAGACACAGTCTAGCAATTTTGATGTAGGTGTCCTGCATCATGAGCATGAGAAATGGTTTTCCTCTCCAGAAGAGGTGTATCGTCCAATCTCAAGTCGTTTAACGCTGCAGAAGAGCTACCTACTGCACATATTGCCAATTGTCCAATTCTCATGATATTGCTAAACTGCATGTTTGATACAATCACCAACACCCTTGGCTACATCTGTTAGAAACACAGCGTGGGTAACAAAATTGTTGTAGACTTCATTGTGGATGAGAAGAAGAAGAAGAAGAAGAAGAAGAAGAAGAAGATGGCATTGCATCTCTAATATTTAGGTACTCACTGTGTCCTTCATAAAATGCTGAACAATTAGCTCAAGCTGCCTAGTCGGAAAAGAGAGTAATCGTGCACCTCCCGGATATCTACTTCTAATTGGCACTACTAGGGTCAAAATTCGATAAACTTTTCCAAGTGACATTTTCATGCAAATTAGTGCCGCCATTACTGAAAAATCTAAATTTCACCGTCACTCGACCTGCAATGCAGATATCCCGACAAAAACAGTCTCTCGACCTATATTTCAAGGTATACAATGAAATCATTGACCAAAACCAATGATCACATGTGTAATTCGTCGCTCGTGGGCATAAACCACCACAATAGCGCACGCGGGGCGCTGATCGCCGAGAGCGAATCATCGTTAAACTGTACACATTACAAGTGGTTGGAAATTCTGGTCTACGGTTCTGAGGTAACCAGTGATCGCATTTGTATTTATGCTCGTGGGCGTACCCTATCACAACTGCGCAGTCGGAGCGCTGATGGATCCGAGAGCGACTCATCGTTTCACCAGTGTGCACACGTGAACACCAGATCAGAAATTTCAAGAATCTACTGTACTGCAGTTGGTATGTCGCTTGCGTAATTTTCCGCACGTGGGCGTCGCCTATCACTGGTGCGCACCCGGAGGGCAAATTACTCCGAGAGCGACTCAGCATCAGACCATAGTGTAGAGGCAAACAACTGCTTGATAATTTCGAGAACTTCAGCGGTTTCAAAGTAGCCAGTGAGATTACAGCAACCCAGAACCGAGGCTGCCCTGGCTAGGGTGGCCCCGGTGAGCCCCGCCGTAAATCCGGCACTGCTAGGGGCTCAATAATACTGTTAGAGTCACAACGCAGTACAATTTGATTGAATTTGACTTACAGGTTACGAATATGAATGCCATCAAAATTACCAATAGTGGTGGGAGAAGCATGGTGCATGCGAGAAACTCCTACCAATTACTGATAAGTAGAAAAAACCCTGCCTGCCTGAAAGTCGACGCTCCAGAAACTGTCCACAACCCTTCCTCGATCGCGGTTCTACGAGGGAGTACTACGTTGGATTGTTTAGCTGGTAGAGGCAAGTTTGCAACTCTAATCACCACTCATAGCTCCATCATGGAATATGAGTGCATTGCACCTTCCGTGAGAAACGGAGTGAATAAGAGGACAGGGTTTCCTCGTTTGCAGCAAAGATGTAAGATGTCTTTCATGGCTGTGGAAGAAGAGTGTATACTTAGCTCAACGCTGGTGGAAAACTGGGGATTCGACGGAGACTTCAATCAAAACCAAACGGCATTAGGTCATGCATCCTTCATAAGATCCTGTCTTCGCAAGTGACTCTTGCAACTAGGCGCGCACTTCCATGAATACATTCGATACATCAAATATCATTATAAAGCTGATTGATAAGACTGACGCCGTGTTACCGCTATTACCACAACTGGCTGTCAGTGCGACGCAGCCACATCTAATCACCATCAGCAACACGGGGACCAAGGATATTGACAAGTTCTGATACCATACTTCACTTCAAACAGTCGCATACAGCAAATCTCTCGCATTAGGAAAGCAAGAGTTGTCTTCCGTCGATGGAAGGAAGAGAAAATAATATTATCACCGAATATCGCTGTGTATATTCCTATAACTGCGGGACCGCACACCGTCACCACAGCTTGGAACTCGAGTAGTTCAACAAACGTTATTCGCGACGGATTTAAGCAATTGAATGGCAGGACAGGGTGTACAACCTAACCTAAGTTTGGCTCCCAAGAATCGAGTACCCTGATCGAGTAAGTGCCAGTTGACAGAACGTGGACATGGACGATGACATAATTCTAAGGGTGATACTGAACAAGGTTATCCATGCTATTTTTTCTACTCAAAACTTCCCACACAGAAAATAAATTGTGGATTGGAGTTCGGGAAGGTTGCCGCTAAAGTGGGACTAAAGTGTATTGGCGGATAATTATTTTGTTTGCCAGAGTATCTATTCTGCGTTATTGTCCATTGGAGCCTCCTAAAATGACCTTTGCAACACATGGGAGAATAGTATCACACACATAACTGACTTGGGTATAGAATGTCTCGATATACAGTCATTGATTGACGCTACCTGTGAAAACAAGACCCAGACAAGTTCCCCCCGACAGGATATGGAAAATCCGCTGCCGACTTAGGTGACTACTGCGCTCCCTCTCCTTACAGGCGTAGTCCTCTCCGGCGAGAGCAAGACAGCACTGTTGCTGGGGGATAGTTATGAGTCATATGTTGGACAGGGATCTTATACCCATGATGGGACAGTCCCAGGCTTCACGACTCCTCTGGAAGTCCTGAACTCGCTGTTGTTGGGTTCATAATCTCAATGTTCCGAAGGTTGTGTGACCATTAGGTAGACGGACCAAGCACTCCAGATAAGAGGTGGAGTATGCTCAAGAACTCCGGGTTTTCAGGATTTGCTAGATATACTATAATATTGTATCTCCGAAGCCCCAGGCACTTCAGGAGATACAGTGGACTTCGTCCAGCTAATTCGCGCGGATCGAATGGTAGAATTCGATGTATGGTAATAGAGGTGAAGCGCTGATATATGGTCGGCGCCAGGCAGCCTAATGGGGATTCTGAATCTCAGTAACTCGGCTCCCGTGTTACGTTGCCTAGATATCAATGTACGGGAGCTGATTAGTCCAATGTAAGGGCCACTGGGCAGGGTACATTGAGGATTCGTACAAGGCTTGACCCCACGCATGTATCAGGTTGATACTGTTGGGTCCCTGGTTGCTAAACCAACTCGATATTTCGACGTGCTTATACTATTAGGTAAACTCGAGTGGCATTGGAGCAGTGGAAGGGTGGGCATCCGGAGATGCTGTATGTCAAGCTATCGCTTGATCCGTTTTGTTTGTGTTGGAGCTTTGGTGTCATCCTGAATAGATTGAAGGGAATCGTCACAGTGATGCCTGTACTGGATGCAGTCTTTGCTAGGGTCATCTCAAACAGGCGTAGAAGGCTTAGGTGTCAGCGCATAGAAGTTTGGATCGATCGCCTCTTGGCTCTCTGTGTCCTTTCTAAGTTATTGCGGGATTTCATCTTTCTTGTAGCCTACTCTGACTCCCTAAGGCATTTGACTGCGTATGCAGTATGCCACCAATGCATCTTGTGCAACTGATATCGTCTCTATAATCTGATACTGCATGGTGCTGGTGGAGCATATGAATTCTTCCTCGCTGCTCAGGAGAGGGAAGTTGGATGGATACATTCTTGTCTCTACATTTTTCGAACCCTGAACGAATTGAAAGAAAATGTCAGGATTCTGACTTGGACTTTGCTGATGATGCTGCATCATGCACCGAGTTCGTGAATTCATTTGTGGTCGGATGTCCATGGAACGGTTATCAGAAGGTAAATCCACTGTGACTCCATGTGCGCCATTTGACTTTCAAAATGGACACCTCCAATGATAATCCAGTAATTACTATTGGTACAAGAGTTATTAGTATTGCAAGTATCAGGGTTACCTTTAACACAATGGCACCATTGCCACTAAGCATAGAGATATATGAGTTCCCATTAAATAGCCGCCGTTGAAGATTATTGGATAATTACAACTCAGCTTGTTGGTGTCAGTGCTCTTGAATTCGCCATGGACCAATAGACACCATGGCCCGGCGTACAACCACTATACACTAAGGTATATGATAATTTCTCTATAACACTGGCGGCCGGCTTGGAATTCAAAATGACCACACTTTGTAATAGTGGAGGAAACATTAATTTAGTATGTTCGTAGTGCGGCTGTTGGATCAGCTATCAAAAGAAATTGTTATAGCCACTACATTCGAGGCGTTATATCATTTCCGTACAAAGATGGCGGCCATCTTGCATTTCAAAATGTCTGCCGTTCTCAATAGCGATTACTACTATATTTGTTGGTATTGTAGCTGTTGGGTCGGGTTGTTGGTATCAAGCTATTTCGCTCGCCATTGACACAATAGGCATTATAACCAGTCCTGCAACAACAACACACCAAGATATATGGTGATTTCTATATGAAAATAGCGACCATCCTGGATTTCAACCTGACCACTATATACAATAGTGAAGAGAACATTATTACTGAGTTTGTTGGTATCGCGGCAGTTAGATTAGCCACAAAAATAAACTATATAGCCGCTACATTCAAAGAGAGGATTATTTAGTACAACAATGACAGCCATCTTGGATTTAACAATAGTCGCTGTTTTTTATTGTGATGAAAACATTACCACTGGGTTCGTGGGTATAACACCTGTTGTAGTGGCCACCAAAATGTATTCTATCCTCACTATATGCAAAGATATATGAATTTTTCCATACGCGAATGGCGGCCATTTCGAACTTTCAAAATGGCCCCCAAGACGACTTTGGAAAAATTGACACCCTCCATTTCTGAAATCTCCATATCAGAAATGACTTTGGGCACGGCTTCCTCGAAAAATTACATCAGACTCCCCACTATACAGTAGATTCTCGGAATTTCCTTTAAAAATTCACGTGCGCACTCTGGTGCAACGATGGCTGTATTCATGCACCCACTGTTCGCGAACACAGGGAACAGTGCGAGTCAGTCTCGAACACAAATTAACAGTGCACGTGCATTGACATACCTCGGGTTACGTTAGACCTACGTACCGTATCACATAATAACTCTGTTAATTCTCACAAGACGCATTCCAAAAATCTAGTTATTAGGTCATTCACTCCAGTCAGTATTGACTAGTCTCACATGTTCCTCTTGAATCAATCAGTTTTTTATATTAATAAAACATGAATTTGCATCTACGAAGCGGTCGTTCATCTTTCCAATACGCTGTCGATAATTTTTCTCACTCGAGGTTACGCTGTTCGTTCCCACTGTTCCTCCTGCCGAGGTGGTGTGAGATTTGTGTCCTAGAGTAGTTCTCGAACGTACTCCCGCTTGTTCGGAACGTAT
>JAUOBX010615973.1:0-15806 GCA_032360705.1 Eupentacta quinquesemita | reverse complement strand
GTGATGAAAAAATATTTAAAACCTCCTTCAGGAGACTCTTGGAAATTACCCTGCGACAATATCTCCATTACTCTGTACACTGTTCTTCCGGTCCAGAGTATTTGAGTGTGACCATTGACACTGCATGAACCAAATTGGCTTATTATCATGTATGTTTCTGTTTGTTTTTCCACACAGTATACCCCTCAAGAGACGATGACTGCCATTGATTCTTTGTACAGATCTCCCTCAGGTAGGGCATGGAGTATTCAGAGAAACACTCATTTTGGAGGCAATAAGAATGATGATTACCATATGTGATGTTACTTTGGAACCTTCAAATGACAACTACATTCTCAAATAGGCGATGAGGTGGCTGACACTGTCTACTCTGCACCCGGTATTACCACATAAAACGATGTTCCTCTGCTCCTTCTGTGTACCAGAACAGGAAACAGCAATTGATGCTCTGATATAGAGGCCCAATACGGTGTCACCGTGAGCTATGGCAGAATGCTAAAAATACGGCCGCCACAATCGTTGACACTATCGCACGCTCTCTAATTGATGGCAATTGGTAATTGATGACTAATTGAGGTAATTGATGATTTAATATAGAGTCTCAGTTTACTGCATCCAATGTATATTCTGCTTTGACAGTCCCAAAAACACCACATTCGAACGGAGGGAACCAGACACCCCAGCCTATAAAGAAAGAAGTGAAGGTGATTACGATTCCTAACTAGTGACTTCTTCTATCGAATACATATGCTGTGTTTTGGGGGGTTTGCTAGTCGTGTTCATTATCATTACTATTATTATTATCTTTTTCATTTATGTTATCGTCATCATCATCATCATCATCTTCCACATCATTATCATTTTCATCGTCATCATCATTATCATCATCATATTTTATTTATCATCATCTTCATCATAAGCATCATTATCATCATTTTCTTTATCATCATTATCTTCATTATCTTCATCATCATAATCATCATCATCATCATTATCATTATTATTATTATTATTATTATTATTATTATCATTTAAATTATTATTGGGATCACCGGTGTACCATCTTGTGTCAGCTCATGTGCACTGTATCGTAATGTATTTTCTTACTGGCTACTGTAATTGTAAAGCCTTTACTATAGTCTGTGTTGGGGCAGAGGATTAGGGTCAGAGATGACGGTTAGCGTAACCAACAGGCTCATGTTCCATTCAATTTCTCTATTCGTTTCTTCACATGTTAAACTTTTTTTTTTGCATAAGTTACTATATAAGACTATCTACATTATATATCACCATAGGGATAATACAGTAGAGCATGTGAAAGAAAGTATTTCAAAAAGTAATATAGGCTTAACGGAGTTAAATACTCCTAGCGGTAACAGAGGAAGTAGAATGGTCCTCAATATATACATAGATAACTACACCAAAGGACCATTTATATTGTGTTTACGTACTCCGTTAATCGAGGGTCGTGCGTGTTCATATCCATATATATTCATATATATATGAATGATACACGCCGCCCTGGTGTTAATTGCTGTTGTTTGATATACTCAGGCCAACGGCCTCGTATTTTGCGTCACGATTAACACCAATGCTTAGCGTGTATTATTTTGGAACTAATATGTGCACGCTCGACCGTTAATCAACCCCCAAGTTCTCCAGCCGATACTATCTATGTTATGTACGTTTGGTTATGCATGTTTGGTACCACTCTCACAGGTAGGTCTTCAGTGGTCTGGTGTGCCGCGAAGTGTTAGGCACATACCTCATATGTGGTTTCAGTGAGGTTTGACAACATTACACCTCACATAACCTCAGGTACATATCAGCATAGTGTGCGTAACGTTCAGTAACATCCTCATGCCTGTGATTGACACATTCACCGGCTATGAGCCAGTTCACGTTTTATGGTTGGCCAAACGGTCCATAACCTCTATAGTTGGCAAAATGGTTCACAACCTCATCAACATTACGAGTCACCCAATTGCCATTCTCACGCGTCAATTAACCATTTGACGCTTAACATTGGGGAGGTTACCAATACAGATGCTCACAGCAGCTTAACGTTCTGGAACAGGGATATCTACCTTCGATGTATTGGTACTGGGTACTTTCGAATTGTCATAATTCGTTCGAAATGGGAGAATTTACACAATTGCGACTGTGTAATCGTCCGTTACCGGTATCGTGTGTGTGTTAGGGAAGGGGGATAATACATAATTGAGGATTTACTGCGGACTAGTTTCGAGAAAAATCCTTGGGACGCAATGAACGATATCTTTATTATTACGTACATTGTTCGTGCAGTCCGGTCCGTGTATTTTCCCATGTGACATTTGACACTGTACAGGTACCATTATCATATATACAACCACATTGTCTCATCATAATGTATGTTTCTCCCACAGTATGCCCCTCAAGAAAGTAGGCCTACTGGTAGTGGCCTCTTTCGTCCCAAGGATATAAAACCTCCCGCAGGTAGGCATTATTACATTTGAAGAAAAAAAAGGTCTAAAGGAAACAAATTAAAACTATAAAAACGGTATGTAATGTTACTGTAGTGTTAAGGTAACTCTTCAAATAACAACCACATGCCTAAAGTAGGCAGTGAGGTGACCGACTGGATGAGTAATCAGTTTGCCGTGCTAAGTGTTCCTGGTTCGAACCCGCACTGTTAATCGGTTGTTTAAAAAAGGTGTGTAAAATATTGGGTTGTGTAACATATGAACCTACCATCTAGTTGTGTAAAGAATAATTACACATCTTGTGTAAAATTATACAAAACTTGTGTAAACGATTACCCAAGTTGTGTAATTATTTTTACACAACTAGTTGCTAGGTTCATATGTTAAACAACCCAATATTTTACACAACTTTTTTGAACAACCGATTAACAGTGCGGCGTCAACATCTGATAGGCCTACCCACTTACACCATCCCGGTTTCTTCCCAAACGCTGGAATGGTGTAGGCCTCCTCACGTTCTTCGAATGGAAACGACAAATCTCGATCACCGGGGCAGGAATGCACACCCTGTCTCGTTACGTCAGGCACTCTTCGGAGAATGCGAGTTTCACCGGTGTCTCTCCACGCTCCAGAACAGGAGCCTAAAAATCGATTGGCTTGTGTTTGTTTCTCTTTTTAGGAGGAGCACAAGGAATACCAGTGATCACCATCCCCAGGAGCAAGCCCCAGGGTAGGATATCACACCGTTTTATCGCCATCAGTAAGCTAGACACGTGTAGATCGCCGTAATAATTATGAATATTGACCTATGCTGATGATCACAAAAATCGAATATACTTCATAAAAGTTATATTGTTCAGCACCAACTGTTGTCCGAATCCGAGCAAGTTCGGAAAATCGTCGAAATTGCACAAATTTGACTTCTGGTGACCTTGGAAAGGCCGCAACGTTTCCGGCTCAAATTAGGGGCGAGGAGGCTTCCACAAAAGTGTTCAATTGCTCGACAAACTCTAGAGTGCAGAAATAGGGTAATTGTTAGCTCAAAACACATTTTTATACCGTGGTCGATCCTTGCCTGCTCGCGATGGGAGAATTGTTTCTCTTTCATAGGCACCACTGATCACGTCCAACCGTGTATTTGCCACTATGACCCACCCACTCATGGGAGCACTTTTCCGGGAAGCACCTAGGCGCACTTAATCTGCCCTCCCCACCCCCTGGCATCCTCCGAGCAAGCAAACAGGCCTGCGCCCAATCCCTCCGCAAACTCCCTGAGGTACTCGCACAGCTGTGACAACCAAGAGCTACGGCCCGGCGGGCGACTCCAACCCACCGGGGTCAGGCTGACACAACGCAACGGTCCGATTGCCTGTCTGAAGGCGCGACATATGTCCAAAGGCGCGCAGTTGACGATCACGATTCAGGCAGCTGACATTCCCCATATCTACCTCCCTAAGTATACGTTGGGGTCGCAGTCCTACCGGCAATATCCAAGGATTCGGTGGAATGAGGTAGTCAGAAAATAAATTCAATCTCGGCATCACCCCAACAGTGAGCGTCCACGGCTCACTATAGAGTGTAGTGAGAATTAAAGCACAGTTGAACTGAAGACACCTTGATTTAGGATATTCAAAATGGTCTCCCATAATTCAGGTGCTGGCGTTGGCCCAGGGCCGTCAACGACTCAGCCAAGACGAGCAGCACCGGCCCACCCCGCCGATGTTAAGTTGAAGTCTCTCCATGGAGGACAACAGATACTAGGTAGTTTTGGTATGCTGTCAACGACCCAGCCAAGACAAGCAGCACCGGCCCACACTTCCGATGTTCAGTTGAAGTCTCTCCATGGAGGACAACAAATACTAGGTAGTTTTGATACGTTTTTTCTCACCAACTGCTTAAGGGCAAATAAATTATAGAACTACAGTAGGTGTCGCAACTTCCGTACCAAAACGTTTTCGAGAATATCCAGCAGGAACTTGACGACAGAAAATATCACTGTCCAAGCCGGATATCGACCCCACCACCCCTCGTACTTGAATATAGAACTAATCACATGCGTGACCTACGTATATATTCGGAACTTTTTCCTCCCGTTTTACTTGGTCTGATGACCCGTCTAATCCTTCTGGTGTAGGATTCTGTAATGTAAATGTACGTACGTATTGATCATGTATATATGTATATATACGTATATGATGTATGTATGTATGTATGTATGTATTTACAATATTCAATATAGCGTTTTTATTCCTTACCGGAGGCAAAAGGAGTCTATGCGATGGGGCGGACATGTGTGTGTATGTGTTTCGGTATATGGTACTCCCCCTGTGAGCCCGATTACTGATGAACGAAAATGTGCAGAGACTTTAAACTTGGTATGTAAGTTGGTAATATAGAGTTCATGATCGTTGAGTTTGAGTCAGATCCAATGTCAACTGGGGTCGATATAGGTCGAAGTCTAGAAGCCTCGTGAACAACAATCAATAGTGAACGAAAAGGTGCAGACACTTCATAGTTATATGTAGGTTTGTCATATAGAGTACATGATCCCTATTGTTTTGGAGACTGATTCAACGTCACCTGAGGGCAACTGAGGTCGAAGTCCAAGACCTCGTGAACAAAATAACTGGTGACCGAACAGGTGCAGAGACTTCATACTTTTTTCCTCTTTTTCGAAATAATTGCAAACTCAACCATAGCAACAACATAATACAAGATGAATAGTACAATATATTACACCTTTCTGTAACAGATTAAATACCAAACTTTTAACGGACCGACTGAACAATCCAAATAGTTGATCTTATTTGCCCCATGTGCCTTCTTAATATAAACATGTTTCCCAAGTTTCAAGGCAAACTTGAAGTAATGGTGAATTATTTGATTCTAGGCTTTCTCGTGTCACGCTCACCTTCGAAAATGAAAAAAAAATCTTATGTAGTATAAGAAAGTTTTAGAGGTGATATGGACCTTCTCCCTAACCGAAAAATATGTTTCTCCTCAAGAAAAAAAATTGTAATCTGCGTCCCTAGTCAAAAATGAATGAGGATGTATGGATACAAATTTAAGATAGATGATCAAGCGTTTCAGTTTCTGCATTACATAAAGTACATAGAGCAGACTCGTTTTTCCCTATCAATTGGAGATATTTGTTCATCATGAGAATTCTATGCAAAACATTGAAATAGGAAAAATTGAGATTTTTCTTTATCAGACGTAGAACACCATGGCATTCTGAAGAAACGACTTCAGACCATGTTGAAATATGGACAATTTATTTCCCATTGCGAAATGGCAGTTGGGACTCTACTATATATCCGCCAAGTAGCACGAATAAATAACGAGATATTGTAGTTCTTTTGATCTAGATTAGGAACGCCAAGCTGTGTTTTCCACTCATCATAAATACAATTAATGGGACCTCGATAGAGGGTGAAATGTGAGTTGGTAACATGGTATGTATGTCTAAGAATGGAAATCCAAAGGTGTACCATTTGCATAAAATAGATCATGTACATATACACAACTCCGTTGTTATACAGTTTGGTATAAAATGTTGTTTTTCATTATCAATCTTCAGATGATAATTATTCCACACTATTTGGCTAACAAAATTATCACTTGTCACGTCTTCAAGTTCATTATCAATCATAACGTCATCAGGCACAATATTGCAACGAAAGAGTAAAGTTTCCTCATAACGAACTGAGTGGGAATCAGAGAATGATTTCCATGGGCCAACCATAATGTCACAATAGCGACTGATCCAGGTCCTTTTCCAACTGTTCATAAAGCTCCTTGTGAGAACGAATTGCAATTCCCTCTTGTCAATAAGATCATAGAATGACGTTTGCTCTTATTGGGGTTGCCACTCCAAAAAGAAAAAAAGGCTCTATATCCTTGATAAAATGATTGGGTGGGTTCAGAAGAACCTAAAATAAGAACAGTAGTTGGGAGTGAGCAAATGTCTTTACAATAATATTCCGATCAATCCGGGGTGAGGTCTCTGGTAGACCAAATTCGCAGAGTAGTTTTAGGACAAGAAAGCTTGGCGAGGTAGTTCAAATGAAACACCTCATTATTCTTATGAGTAAACTTATTACCAAGCATACTGACCTGATGACATGGTTATATTCAGATCACCAATGTAGTCTGGAATGTGACTGATGAAATGCCCAAGTGGACATAAGTATGACTTGGACATGTTCATTGCGAGACCTGAGGACTTTCTAAAGTTCTCCAATATTCTAACAATTTCAGAAAGTGAATCGTGACTCCCGTCAGAAACGAAGTATTGTGTCGTCTGCAATTTGGAGAAGTTTTGTCTCCAAGTCCATAATACTGATCCCCCTTATCCGATCACTGGTAATGATTTGTAATGCCAGTATTTTTACCGACAGAATAAAAAGATAAGGGCAAAGAGGGGTACCCTTGGGGAACTCCCTGCTCGATTCGGAAAAAGTCAGATGAGTAGCCATTGTTATAAACACAGGTTTCGCTCTTGTTATGAAATGTCCCACACCACTTGATCGAAGTATTGCCAAAATTAAAACATGTGAGGACGGAGTAGATGAAATTCCACTCCAGTGCGTCGAATGCCTTTCCAAGTTTTTGTTAGGATAAAAAACCCAGAACATTATGATCTGCTATGAAGGGCTGATACATCTGATATTTTGTCCGATAAGCGTCTTTCGATAATAAAAAAACCTGTTGTGTAATCGGGCGATAATTGGACAGCGACAAATAGTCTGTGTCTGGTTTGGGGGGCCGAGTGATGATACCACGTGATTGCTCTGGGGAGAGAAATCCTCTTCAGAAAGTATAGTTAAGTGAATGAACTACGACCTTCCCAATAATTGGCCTTAAGGCTTTATGAAAATTAACTGTTAGACCGTCGCTCACAGGAGATTTATCATTATTCATACCATTAAATGCTCGAAAACATTCATCTAATGTTAAAGCACCCCCACAAGAACTTGATTTATCATCAGTCAAAGTGGGGTGTATAAGTTCAACAAACGCCGGACAAGGGGCACAGTTGGTACTAGAATATAGGGTACTGTAGAAACGATTTATGTCGAATAGTTCTATTGGGCTTATATTTCGTTTTATTTTTCCATTTCTCGGGAGATCTCATACTTGGTATGTAGGTTTATCATATATAGTAGTACATGATCTCTATTGTTTTAGGGTCTGGTCACCTTGAGTCAATGGAGTTCAAAGTCTGGGAACCTTGTGAACACGATAACTAGTGAACTAAAAGTGCAGAGACTCTATACTTGGTATGTAGGTTTATCATATGGTGTAGTACATGGTCCCCATTGTTTTTATTTCGGGTACAAAGTCACATGGGGTCAACAGAGGTCAGAGTCTAAAGACTCCATAGTCACAATAACTAGATGTAGTGACTTGATACTTAGAATGAAGGTGTGTCATATAGAGTACATGATTCCTGTTAATTTAGGGACTGGTCCAATGCCACATGGGGTCAACCAAGGACAAGGTCCAAAAACATTCTTAACACGAGAGCTAGGAAATCATAAGGTGCAGAGACTTCCAGCTTGCCCGGTATGTGCGTTTGTCATATGGAGTACATGATACCCATTTCTTAGGAGTTTGGAAATTTAGAACCCTCGCAATTGCGATAGACAGTGAACAAGGAGCAGAGACCTCATACTTGATATGTAGGATTGTCATATGGAGTAGGCTACATGATCCCGATCGTTGTTCAGTCTGGTCCAAGGCCCATGTAATCGTGTTGAAAATGGTTTTTGTATTGTGAAAGCTCAACAATTCAGACAAGGAATCATTACGCATTGTTGCGATCCTATTACCGAATGGGTACGGTACGAAGCGAACACGATTCGAGAACTTCGTGATGTTGTGAATAGTTTCGGCAGGACGCACTTCTGGGGTCAATACGTTTCGAACTGTTGCAGCAACAGTAAAGCAGTATCCAGAACCTGCTCACGTCGGTGATAGCATAAATCCGACATTCATAGAGTCATGCCGCATTCCGCATCCGCACATATGGAATGCTATACTTGGTACTACTGAACATTATGTTTCCTGAGTTCCACATGATTAGCTTCAATATTTTATCATTACTATCATTGATAGGCCTCGATGGGGTCGTTTCAACATCTTTGGGGGCTCCAGCACCATCACCGGCGGGGACTGCCAAAACACCCTTACCAAAAAAAAACATCGCCTCCACAAAAACTGGTAAGCTATACATATTCGTAGATTTCAATTCAAATATATGTATGTGTGTGTCTGTGGGAGGGGGTTTGGTGGGGTGGTGGGTGGGTGGGGGTCGTATTCATCGCATTCTGTCGGACGACTCAAACAAAGTAGTCCTTGGAAGTGTTTTAATGGACATGATGATATGACGGTGTTAGCCTTTCTGACAATACGACTTTCATTGTATCATATTGTTCTTTATATAGCCAACGTTAGGTTCTAGATCACACGAACGGGTCAACAGAAAATTGATCATAGCATTGGCATATATAGTGATGGCCAGGGCTCTGTTCCTTCTGATTAGCTTTGTCTCGAAGAATGGCCATTTTGTATTCAGCGACTAGGTTAACGCCTCGTATTCCTGTCGAGACAACGTGTGATTGTTTTAGACTGATACTGGTGATTTTACAGTTGCTGCTGCTGCTGTTGTTGCTACTGATGATGTTAATGCAGCTAATATTGCTGTTACTGCAACTGCTGCTGCTGTTTATGTTGTTGCTGTTGATGATGTTGCTGTTGATGCCATTGATGCTGTTGATGATGATGATGCTGAAGATGATGATGATGTTGCTACTGTTGATGTTGCTGCGGATGCTGATCCTGCTGCTAATGACGATGATCCTGCTGCTGATGACGCTGATGCTAATGCTGTTGATGCTGTTGCTGTTGATGCCATTGGTGCTGCTGTTGATGATGCTGTTTCTGATAATGTTGCTGCTGCGATGATCAGGTTGTTGTTGCTGTTGCTGCTGCTGATGATGTTGATGCTGATACTGATGTTATTGCTCTTCTTCTGATGACGAATGATACTGCTGATGTTATTGCTGCTGCTGATGATGATGTCGCTGTTGCTGCCGTTGCGGCTGCTGCTGCTGATGGTACTGATGTTGTAATGATGTTGCTGTTGCGGTTGGAAATGCTGCTGCTGATGCTCTTGATGATGCTGTTGCTGATACTGAAGTTATTGCTGTTGCTGATGATGCTGATGTTGCATGATGCTGATGACATTGCTGATGCTGCTGATGTTATTGCTGATGTTATTGCTGCTGCTGCTGATGATGTCGCTGTTGCTGCTATTGCGGGTGCTGTTGCTGATGGTACTGCTGATGCTGCTAATGTTGTTGCTGATTATATTGCTGGTGTTTCTGCTCAGGTTGCTGCTGATGCTGCTAATGTGGTTGCTGCTGACGCTGATGCTGTTGCTGATGCTGCTGCTGTTGCTGACGTTTCTGCTGCTGATGCTGCTGCTGCAGCTGCTGATGCTGATGCTGATGCTGATTATTGTTATTATTATTGTTATCGTTAGGCAAACACTTATTGTTGTTAAGGACACATAGGCAAACAGTTTATATTATTGTTATTATTATCGTTGAGGTTGTTAGGATACATATTATTGTTATGGTTAGGCAAACTGTGTTTTCTTTCTCCCCACAGACAAATATTCAATTGTGAGGCGCACAATTATTGTCAATATTTGGAAGAAGACTGAAGATGGCGAGAAACGAGGTGATAAGAATCCCCATGACCATTTCCGCGGTCAGTACACCGTAACAGATGGCAAGAAGGAGTTGACTCTCAGAGTCTTCGGTAAACTGACTCAGGAAAGTCTCAAACTCCTCAAGGAAGGTAACACTCTGATTCTACACGGGGTGGTGCTGTATAAAAAGTACGTCTCGGTAGAGAAGTTGACTACGATCATGAATTTCGACGGTGACTTGACAAAGCTACGACCCGTGGATCTAAAAAAATATGGTGCCGAGCCGCTGAAAGTTATCGAGAATCTGCAAAAGAAGCTATAAAGAGAGGATTATTCGATGTAACAATCGATTTTTCTTCCCCTACCCCTCTCCCACCTCCCCCACCCTCTACAACACTCTAATTTTTTTTTACCAATCTCGGGGAAAATGGTTTAGTCCGCCGGCTGAGGCGGTGTACCATGGCGCTCGGAACCACATGTGAGAGATTCAGGAGATGGATGCGGACCAGTAGTCCACCCTACATGGATACAGTTGAATGCAGCTGTCAGTCACCGAAGGTGCTACCCGTACCTAGAGCCCCCTACGCCCCGAAATCACCCTACATTACGCAAATTGACCCTCTGATGACTTTGGAATGACCGACATGTTTTAGTCCGCAACCACCCAGTTTTGTGTCAATCGAAACGTAGAGTGTCTAACGCTATGAAGTTTTCAGAGGAAAAAATGGCGGCCGATACATCCCTATCTTTACAATATCTTTGGACACTTCACGCCTCGCGTGGGGAAAAATCTCTCCGCGTATACGCACTCGCCACAACTCTGTGTCGAACTGAAGACCTGCGTACTGGGAACAGAAACAATTTTGAACAAACCAATACTAGGGATAATGAGGGCTAATTAAGAATATAATAGTTACACATATTAACGTTATTGTCTGAGTGGCTGAATTTACCTACCCAGTGGAAGCGGCCACTAGATTGAGAAATCTGCTGACTCCATATAATTGACTTCAAGGCTACAATGAGGTAAACACCATGAGTATCTTCTAAGATTCAGGGGAAACTAAGGGGAACATACACGGTTGAAACTTCTATATGTCACACCATTTGGGTCAAAACCCTTGTTCAGGAACTGGACGAAACGCTCAAGGGCAATCCTATTCACATTCTCCAAGTGCAACGTCACTCATTATCGTACAATCATAATTTTCCTTGGGGACTCATACCTTGTGATGTTTCTTGCCAACTTTAAACAATTCAAGTTTCGTGGTCAATTTCATACACAGTCATTTCAAGCCTATATGATATTTTTATGTTTTCTGACAGCTTTTCATTCTCCATTCTACGTCACTTCGACCTTCATTTTATAAGGATTCTACCGTTTTCGTCGTCGTTGAACTTTTTAAGTGGTTTATTCCCTTCCTATATCCTGTTTCTACTACCAATATCAGGGATTAGGTTCTTAGTAATTTTTCGTAACCAGTACCTTGGGCTGAATGAGTATCAACCCTGTATTGAGTGTATGTATGTAATAAATAATGGTGAATGTACATTGGAGGCTCCATGAAATGGAGTGGCCCTAAGTGGAGTACCTGGGTCTGCTTTTTTTTTATTGTGCTAGTGATAGTTTGGGGCAGCGAACACAATGGTACAATCAGTTTCTCCATATCTTGTTTAGTTTCCGAGATATAGGCGATAGTACGTGAAAGGTATCGATGAATAGCTGAGAAATTACTCTAAAATATACCAACAATAAAAAGCTCCATTTCATGAATCCTTCAAAGTTGAGTCCATGTTTATAGACCACCTTACATGGTGTTTGCGTATTTGTACACTTTACACAAAATCCTGCTTGTATCCTTAATAATTATGTTTATCAATGACGTGATATAGGCCTACAATGTGTGACTATTTACATCGCTAATGCTACGGCAAGACAAGACGAGACAGAAGACAATACAATCATTCAATCCACCAATTATAGTTTTTTTCTGTGGGTCTCCACACGCACCCTCATCATAGACTGCATCAGTGTGTATATAGTAAAGTTGATCATTAATGAGTTAAAAATTCACAAGTCCATGTGATACATCCGATTAGATATTCCAGTCTGCGTTGATGTCCCAACGCACAGGCGAGCAAAAAGTAATTTCGGTTGTGGTCCTGTACTGTTGATGTCGTTTAAATACATCATCAGTTAAATGAGATGTGAAGCTATCATTTTCTTGGCCAAAATGTGTGGAATGACGTGCATAAACAACTACTGGGAAGGAAAATAACATTTAAATGACCATGTTTTTACTGCTTAGACATTTTATTTTTGGAAAGGATGCTCGTTGAGTTATTTCAATTGTATTCGTCGGAGCCTCCTGGAATTTGATCCAATTATATGGGCGGGCCATATCCGTTGGCTCGGACTATTTTAGTTGATTGCTACAGGTTCAGGCCACGGTACTGAAGGCTCATCGAGGAACCCTGGCCGTGTTGATCGTAGATGAGCACCGGCGATAACTCGCCATCTCTTTTTGACTAGTGCTCAGACGTTATCGCGGCAAGGAGATACAGTACCAATCCCAACCTGCTCCTGACGGATTTGAAACCTCCGATGAGACGCTCACGTAACGATCTCGTCACTTAGTTGAAAACGTCCGAGAAAGAAGGCAAAACCCACGAGGAATTAAATTGTGTCCCCATGAACAGGCTGTGTTCGCCAAAAACAACCACTGAATAAATGTAATTATGAGCACTTGCTGCACTGCACGGCACCGAATGGATTATTTAACCGGCAGTATCATAATAATAATTGTCACTAATAAAGCGCAGGTATCCATTGTGCAACACAATGTTCAAATGCCACTAAGAAAATTGATTTTAATATTTGTTGAATAGAGTGGTCTTTAATCCTCTCTTGAATTTTGTTGTATCCCCCAACCTCTCCCCGCCTACTCCTGGCCTGTGAGTCCTGCCTTTTTGTATCCCCTCAAATTTGTTCAAGAAGAGACTTAGTGAACTTGTTGTGAGTCTGTCTGCGTCATATGTGCACTTCGATATCTCCTGAATAGAAGTTCTGGAGGTATATGGTGGGAAATTGTCGATGCAGACCACTTGCACAATGTACGATTCGAACAAAAATTGGTGAATAGGGTCCACTGAGAGCCCCGATGAATTTAATAGTAGAGTCGCCACAGGATATTATTTAGTGTAGTCCATACCGGTTTTAAAATATGTCGGAGCTAGCATACACCCCGCTTCACCCCCTAGGCAACAATGAAGTAGTCATTGACACTACGCTGCTCAACTATTCAACAGGGAGCCTCTCTTCACACGCGAAAGGTCTGCATAGGCTACAAAAAAGCCCCTGCCGGGATCCCGCATTCGCTCGGACAGGGCACGGATACCCAAGATTTGATCCACAGTGGACTTAGTGGGAGTGATACATGACTGTTCATGGCGCTGATGGACAAGCAGCAGTCGATAAATCTTGCACAAGATGAGCATCCTAGCAAGGGATTCATCAGGCACTGAGAGGCGTGTAACTCTCCTGTATTTATTGCAGTCCAGAACACCACCCCTCCCATTCCAGATAGGAACAATAAATCCCTTCTACGAGATAAATGGGTTGACACCAGAGCTCCGAACCGAGCAAGGGAGTCCAGTCAGTCACCCGAGGACGGCCTGGCCTTGACCTCCCATGACCATTTTTGCTCTGGGTCCACACACACAACCAGCCGCTCAAGCCGCTATAGTCCATATACCATGTCACCATACACTGCGACAACATTCTGATCCTTCAGTGGGCTAACATCAAACGCTAATAGTTCGATGGTGGTGCCTTCATTGGAGTACCAAGCCACGCGTCTCATATCGGATATTTGCGACCATAAACCAGCACCTAACGTTGTTCAATCTAGCGAAATCGAGTTACATGAGGCTGCTATGTTCACGACTGTCCACGAAGGCCAAGACCTGACTCATAGCCATTGAGCAGATTGAGCTAGGACAAGCAGCGCAGAGGTGAAAGACACGTCGGCACCACCGGCAAACTTGGGGTACGGTAGCTGGTATTTAAAATACGTGAATGGCGACCAAATGTGATATTTTGAAAGTTGTTTTGCCTATGTAGATTTATGTAGATTTTTGATATGCTGTTAAGAAAACTTCACTCTATAGATTGTCATCAAAAATGTAGCAATTTGTCGAATCTTACATTCACTGCACTATTCATGAAAATAATCCTTGTGGACTCGTCTGAATCCGTCCTGCTGCTAGTTTCAAGTGGGAGAGGACTCCGGATTATCTCGGAGACCATTTTAATGCCGCGCCGCTCTGACGGCGGCCATCTTGGATTTCTTAGAAATTCCATGCCTGGACGATGCAGAGAGGAAAGTCGAAGCGGGAAAAGCCGTAAACCGCAGGTGGTATTTACCACAAGCCACGTCGCCTGATCGTAAATCAGTCGTAAACTGCTCGCTCGTGACCAACTTCCTTTGATGACTGACCGCAATGACCATAAAATGCGCTCAATCCATGCCCTCGGGGACATACTCATAAAAACCAGGCCTCAGAACTCGTTACAACCTCAGAACTCGTTACGCACAACAGAACGTGCAGTCATCCTCTAATGTATTCCGTGTGTTTGAGTGGTTGTTTCTCCTTCTTGAGAATAGCTAACCAGCCAGACTTCAACTTGGACCTCTCATTCATCGTGGACTCTATCCAGATGTCAAGGTCAACACATGAGTAGGGGTTACCCGTCATTGACTGTGCAAACATGCCGCTTCCCATGAATTGTGATTGGCATTGTGGAAGACTATTCGATCCAGGACTATGATATCTGGAAGATGGCGGCCATAGATTATCATAGATCTGCTTCCAGGGAAGCATCAGCTTCAATGAGGACCTGTACTCCAACCAGTTCCTAGTCCTAATGGCATGGATATTTTGAGAAGGATATCCATAATTTTGCATGAGGGGCACCCTCGAAGTTCATAAAACAATGCTTACCGTATATTCTTCCAGTCCATCCAGGAAATCTCAACTTATGTGAATATCCACCGACAACATGGCTGCCAAGTTCAGCGATGTAGGCTCAGTCGTGTAGGTGGCTCTAGGTGGCGCTATATATCATTAGCGTTACCAGTCCGGTACAAGAGTAGGGGGTGTAGAAGATTCCGAAGTGGGTTGTCGACTATTTGATTATATATGAGGATACCAAAACTACCTGACATGTGGCCACTGGTTCGATGAATTTCCTTCTTTTACCTTTTTCAAGATGGCGACGGCAGCCATCTTGGATTTTAAGGTCCTAATATCAATAATTAGAAATGGAACTGTGTCTCATAGCTGATAGCAAGTTCAGTGGAAAATTAGCTGATATCACTTTTACGACTACCTGGGTCATCATATACATCATACCGTGTCTTTTTCAAGATGACGGCGACAGCCATATCGGATGTATTTAGAAATAACTTTCAAACATATGGAGTGTTATTCCATTGAGTTTCTGATGCCAGAAATAGTAGAAATTGGTTTTTGTTCTTTACTTTTTCGTCATATTTCACGAGGGTAGTCCTAATTCAGTGCCGAAGCATTGCTTTCCATAGGAGCCCTCATTGTGAACA
>JAUOBX010615752.1:0-15809 GCA_032360705.1 Eupentacta quinquesemita | reverse complement strand
CCTTAATAGCCGAAAGTCTTCACTACGAAATACCTCCAAAGAGGCTACCCGGAGAGGCTAATCTGTGTAAAATGCTACGAAGACTACAGTAGACTATTAATTATTGATGGGTCTACGTTGCCGCGCCTTCTCCTGTGGTATTCTAATCACCAGCTAAATTTGCGAGAGAATGAGAAGCGCAAGCAAAAACAAACTATTTTTCGTGTGACGATTTTGAAAATAGTATCGTCTGCGCTATATCATGTAGACGCGTACACATGATCAGACATCAAGTGCGTTCAAGTTATAAAGGAGCGCTAACGCAGTCGTAGTGGGAAGTCTCACTCGCACAGTCATTTTAAACGCACATTCTGACAATAAGGTAATCCTGACATTTCTGAAAACGATATGATTTGTTTCACACGTAATCATTTATGATGAGCTTGGGTTAATTAACTTTGCTCAATAATTGGTTATCGTAGGAGCTTTCGTCACACTTGCACGGATCGTTTCTTGCGAGCTGAATTTAGTTATTGTGTTAAGAAACTGCACACGATATAATGTATTGCCGGTCATCCTGATGATGAATTGTTCTGGATGACTATGTTTCCTCCACTGTTAGGCTAGAGTGCAAACAATGACATCCTTCCATACTAACGTCGATTCACCTCAAGGAGACAGGGCGAGTGCCTCATTCATAATTTGAAGAAAAAAACGTTTATAACTTTACTGATCGAATTGTCCAAACCGCCTTCATTCCAGGAACCTCAACAAATTCGCTTGATTTTTTCGATGGCGCGACTGCCCACGGTTCGGGATAATATTTGTATTCGTATCAATATTCCACATGTCAGCAGGATTCCTGACTCCCGTACTCTTGGGGCACAGTCGAGTCTATAAGCCAGTTCGAGGATGTGTAAATGGTCAATTTACTACTCGGTCACTGGATGCGAATCCAGAAAAACGTCGTTTGAAGATCTACAACCGCTGACGTCATCGCCCAGTATAGCGTTCTCACTCATTTTGCGAGATATTCTATCCGGACAACCAAATTCGAAGGCCTTTACAGGAAAGTACGGATGAGTAGCTGAGAAAATACTCGACGCTGCTAATGCATGATCAATACGGCCAGCATTCCTCGGTGAGCCTTCAATAGCTTCCTGACCTGTAGCATTCAAAACATTCAAAATCAGTTGGGCTGCGGTTCGTATACAGGTTCCTTCACATGCCCCCAATAACTCCTGGATAGGATGAGACAATGGAGATGAAGCGCCTTGCCCACTGGAAAAGCCCGTCGGTCATGTGTAGGATTCGAACTCCTTTTGACCTATGATAACTTTCGATAACTATAGTCCGGAGCTCTACCGACTGAGCTAATCCGATCTCCGATTTTACCTAGTTACGCTCATAAACTCTTGTTCAGTGGGGTGCATCGGAGGTGCATTATATTCCTGCGATTCCCTGGGCTGTTACCCAGTACCTCTCGCTATTGGTCTGATGTAGTATAAAGAACTACGGTAGCGATACATGAAGTTGCTCCGACCAGTGTCACAGTAAAAACCTGCCGGATCCAAATGCAACTCGATATTATTGTTGCATCATAAAATGAGTACTACCAAATATCCGCAATTTCTTCGCTGTGATATATTTGGTGTGCTCTTTATTATATACCGGTACGTATTATTATTTATTTTATTTTATTTTATAGTATATTATGCATTGCTCTCATCCTTCTCCTCGCTTTCTTCCATAGTTTCATCCTCCGCCTAACTGCACTGCATATACTAATATTAGTAATATACTATTTAGGGCACCAATCCACAGCATTTATTTATATATATACATATTCATTATCATTAAAAAATTATCACAGTACTTGCTACTGTGATCAAGCTCCTTTCTACTTCAAGAAACGATTCCACCCCTCTCTACAACCGCTCAAGTCTCACCATGTCAATCAATTCCTCCTCATTATGCCACCACTAAACCAGATCCTTCTTGCGCAAGACTCAATCCATAACTTCGTATCGTCGTTATAATTGTCTCTCAGTAGATTTTGTTGTTGCCCTATCATATTTCCACAGAAGAAGACGCAGCGACGGAATGACAATATCGATGTCGTCGACACTTCCTCAAAAACAGAGGTATATTGGTCGTATGTGACATCTCGCAACCCACGATAAATCAGTCGAGGATCAATCGTTATCATCAGACTGCCCATCATTTGATAGAAGCGAAATATGAGCACCGTGGTTCGGATGATCTGCGACAAATCCATTTTCTATTCGGTTAGGGTTTATGTTGTTAATTCATCATTTGTTGGATTATGAAGGTTGGTGTCTGCAGTTGGTATCCAAGATGTTTTTGATTTTTTTTTAGTGTTTTCGAGATTGCCGTCTGGTGGAAGCTGTCGTCTTTCATAAAGTCGGGTCTGAAGGAAATAACAGAAACAAACAGACACTGAATAACTTTGCGAAGTGTTGGAAGTCCCGGAGCGTAATGAAAATATCACGCCCCTCTCATTTGTAATATCTTTCACATGTTCAACATTGTAACATAAGTTATGAAACCTTTTCCATTTTTCAAAGTAAATCCCAGGATATAATGAGGAAATTGTGTTCCGCTCCGCAATGAGTGATCGACCAGCAATCCTGGTTCATTGATCACTCAGGAAAGTCGTATGTAGTGCACAGTGGAATTTGGATACACTGAAAACATGTGCTTAGCAATTGAACCCTTTTTCAATTGTAAACATGCTTAGAACATGCTCAAACATATACATTCACCCAACACGTGTCAAAAATGATCATAATTTGAACGTGTTTCCAAAGTGAGGATAAACAAGTGTTTAGGAGAGTGTGCTGAGCCGTGTTCCAGAGTGTAGTGATGTACGGTAGTCCACACATTGTGGCCTCTGTTTGCATGGTCAACTACGGATGGCGTGTCTATTGACATGAATATGTGACTGTTACGGTATGTTTTGTGTGTTATGTTAAAATGCACGCAAGGGCAACAACATAGGCCTACTCCATAATGATCGGCCCTCTGATAACATGATTTCACTAGCATGACGCCTTTCCGATCCTAGGAGACGTGCGTCACAATATGCGGATGCGTAATTACTAGTGGACTTCTTACTGTACACATCAGACACGTGTGCAGTTTGACAAGCTGGGAAAGGGTTAAATAGGGTTAAAGGGTTAAATCGGCCCAAATAAAGTAACAGTCACCTGGAAAATGGTGCAAGTCGAGTCATTCCTGTCAATTGGTCGAACACTTCGAACACTTACAAGTCTGATGTCGCGATATATCACAACACCAGCAGACCGCCAGTCTGCTATCAAGCAGCCATCGGCGCTTGTGTCGTCCTCTTTTTGGAATATACGTGATGGCTTAGTGATAGTGTAGATAAATTCGAGCGTGACTCAAATTCATGTTCATACAATGTTGGAATATTTACTCACAGAATGTATATTCGGCGATTACATGTCAAGTTCAGTGAAGGGACACAAAGCATCAGTTGCGCGGAACCATCGCACATTTGTCTTCAACCAATCGTTATAGTTAGACGGTCTTCGTCAACACATGGTCGTTTCTAAAAGGAGGAAGCAAAGGTTGGACTGAATTTTCAGGTTTCGATGTTCCTAGATACAAGTGTAATTGTAAATTGACTCAAGAAAATCATCCTAAAAGACTAGCAATGAAGGTAACTGACCGTGCAGCAAATGCTAACAGTGCGTACAGTGGTGAATGGACACATGACCTATGATACGAGTATGGGGGCTCACGGCTATATGAATCAGCTAGAAATTATCCTTATGTGATAATTATGAAGAGGACGAACCTATATCAGCCTGATTAGTGAGCCAATGTCAATGTGCTGTTCCACAGCCTTTCGGTAACTCCAATATCCAACAAGCGTATATAAACCGAGAACGACACTGAATTGAAGCATAATGCAAATATATGATATGTTTATATGTTCACAATAATATATCGGATTGGCTCAGTCGATAGAGCTCGGGACTCGTGATCAGAAGGTAGCGAGCTCAAATCCCGGACCGCTGGATTCTCCGGTTTGACTTCAGCTAGGCAAGGCGCTTCATCTCCATTTACTCGTTTCACCCAGGTGCTATTGTGAATCTGTGAGGAGAGTGAGTAGAATCTGCGCCTTCCGGCATGAATTTACTCTTCGGGATTGTCGGATAGCGTGCCTGTTTCCTGTGCACGGGGTATCGATAATAATGCAATGATAGCAAATGGGATAACCACGCTTACCTGTCAGTTAGCAGATGGTCCGTCTCGAATCGTTTCAACGATCTCCTCAAACCACTTTGGCCTCTTGTGACCCCGTCAGTATGACCCCCAATTTGGCCCCTTCGACCCCGACCTCTGACAAAGCTGTTTGGGGCGGCAGAACGCCACTACCGCTTTCCATGAGACTGACCATGCCTTTGAAATTACCATATTTATGTATCATAGTTCCAGAACATGCAGCGAAGGCATCCAATTAAATCTTTGAATTTTGTTTCAAAGTGTCGACAATTGTTATTACCAGATATAATATATTTTAGCCTTTTGTGTTCGTGCACTGCGAACGCGGTGTGACGCCACATAGGTCGATTGAACGCAAAATATGTCTATACGTTGGAATGGACTAATGGTTACGTGCGACTGTGAACACAGAAGATTCTCTAGCAGTTACTATAACAAGAAACTAATTGCTTCCTATTCGGGCCATCTTCTGGCAAGCAAACGAGTGTGAGACTAATTTGACTTCCAATTGTAATCCTTCAATTGATTGCCTTTTGCGGTAGTTCTAGAGGGTTTGTCGGCGCTGTTTTCGTGGCATGTGCAAATTAGCGTCTACAGAGCACAATTGAAGGCACAATATGAGGGCTATGGCTTTTCCGTTCACACACGCATTCCATGTTTAAGAGTTGCTACAACTTCATGTGCAACATGTTCACTAATTCCCAATTGGATAGCCCACGGAAACGCTCTATATACATTTCCATTGAGGTGATTATTGACACGAAGAACTGGCAAAATTAGAGCTTGATGATATTCGGAGTTGATTTTGGCTGAATGACAGGTTATGTCGCTGAAAGAATCTTCTGCAGCGCGTCATTGTTGACGCAATAGTTGCAAATATAGTCGGCACCTACTGTTGGATCAACCTGTCATACCGCTGAACAATAACCATTGACCCTGGTCGACCTGCATGACTTCCAATCCGGGTGACCATTGATCACACAATGTACTGGTCTAATTAGGACATGCTGATCTTTGAGGTTGATTCCTGTTAAATAACAGTGGTCTAGAGAGGTGATGTCGTTAAGAGGACATCTTGCATGATCTGGAATCCTCGAAAAGAGAGGAATAACAGTGGTCTAGAGCTATGATGTCGTTAGGAGGACATCTTGCATGATCTAGAATCCTCGAAAAGAGAGGTTCGGCCGTGTGTGATTTACAGCAGTTGGTCTGTTTTCTGCGCACTAGAGGACATGTACTTAGGGTGTGAAACATTAGGAACACGAGGTGAGGCATTTTCATTGGAGCCCAGGCTTACTCGTCACTCCAACTCCACTTCGGCACTAGTCAATTCATTGACTAGCGCCCTGTACTGTCTTCCAAGTTTTGAATGAGGCGACCAATAACATGTAAGTTCTGACAGCATTGGTGTTGATGTTGGCTCTAGTGCTAGATGAACTAAGATTATCTTTGAGGACGTGCACGGTGATCGAATGTGGAAAACAGTCATTGGCCCGCTAAGACATTCCCGAGGCGTAGTGAGGTTCGCTCATAGTAAAATAGTAGGCGTGGTGAAAACTTCTTCTGATAGAGCATGATCATCCTATTGACCTTGACTTACTGATTAGTTACCCTCCTTAATCTTTGATTGAGGTGACTATTGACACGTGAGTTCTGCATGTTCTGGCAGATATGGTGCTGAAGGTCAGGGTTAACCAGTGATATTATTACGAATAGTCAGCGTGTGCTCTCGATGGGACATGAACATCCCATGGATCTTGACTAACTGATTAGTTACCCTGCCTAAATTTTATTGAGGTGACCATTGACACGTAAATTCTGGCAGATATGGTGCTGAAGGTCAGAGTTAACCAGTGATATTATTACAAATAGTCAGCGTGTGCTCTCGATGAGACATGAACATCCCATTGATCTTGACTAACTGATTAGTTACCCTGTCTAAATTCTATTGAGGTGACCATTGACACGTAAATTCTGGCAGATATGGTGCTGAAGTTCAGGGTTAACAACTGATATTATTACAAATAGTCAGCGTGTGCTCTCGATGGGACATGAACATCCCATTGATCTTGACTAACTGATTAGTTACCCTGCCTAACTTTTGATTGAGGTGACCATTGACACGTAAATTCTGACAGATATGGTGCTGAAGGTTAGGGTTAACCAGTGATATCATTACAGATAGTCAGCGTGACTACTTAGGATCACTATGGTGAAAATGTCATCTGTGGAGTCCCAACCGGCACACTCTCCCTGTAGAAGCCACTACAACCTCCATTAACCGATTCACTATCTGTTAGCTATCTGTTATGGTATAACGTTCAAGTAAGGTGACCGTAATCACCATAAACACTGGTGTATTTTACGGGATGGGAGTAGTCACAACTTTTGATCATTCACAATTATGAACTGTAGACAACGACGTGGCAGGATTGACTATCTAGAGCATATCCACGTATTCCTGCCTATAGAAGTTATAGATACACTTTCTCTGAACCCTTCGATCCTAATCTTTCATCATTGACGGTTATTAATTGTAGTCCATTGATATGACATGGGTAATACTGACCCTGGTTAAATAATTCCCCATTGGTTAGGCTATTGCATATCCTTTGTTTTTTTCTTTTTCTTTGAAGTGATCATTGACACAAAGGATCGGCAAACTTGAAGTGATCTGAACATTTCATTATTGACGATTAGGTGCTGTAGACCATGGATACGAGTATATGACATGGTTACCTAATCCTGGTAAACTTATTCGCTATCGGTTAGGCTATCGTAGAGCTGGGTTTGATGTTTTTATTGAGGTGATCATTGACATGAAAAACTGGCAAATTTGAAGCGACTGATCCTGATTTTCTATCATCGACGATCATGAACTGTTGACCTCTAATATGACATGGTTAACCGACCCTGCTCAACTGATGCTCTATCGGCTAGGGTATTGTATTTGTAGGGCTATATTTCATTTTTGTTTAAGTGACTGTCGACACAAAAGACTGGCGAATCCGAAGTGATTTCCGTATTTTATCATTAACGGATATGAAATGTAGACCACGAGTATGAGTATATGACCAGATGACATGATTAACTGACCCTAGTAACCTATTTGAGCTGATTCCCTATTGGTTCGGCTATTGCAGAGCTATGTTTCATTTTTCGACCATTGACACAAAAGTCTGGCAAATTTGAAACGATCCTAATCTTTCTTCATCGACGATTAGGGACCGTGGACCAATAATATGATGGTTACTGACTCTGGTTAAATAAATCACCATTGGTAAGGCTTTTGTAGAGCTGTGTATTTTTCTTATTGAGGTGACCATTGACACGAACGACTGGCCGTTTGAAGCGATCCTGAATTCCTGATCTCTTCCCATTTATGATTTTGAACTAGACTGTTGACTTGGTTGCCTGACTCTGGTTAACTAATTCTCCATTGGTTATAGGTTATTGTGGAGATGTGTTTCATATTTAGGTGACCATTGACACAGGAGACTGGCACAATTGAAACGATCCTGATCTTTCATCATTGACGATCATAAACTGTAGATCATTGATATAGCATGGTTAACTGACTCTCGTTAACTAATTCCCAATTGGTTATAGCTATCGTGGAGCTTTGTTTTATTGTTTTCATTGAGGTGACCATTGACACGGAAGACTGGCAAGTTTGAGGCGATCATAATCTTCTATCATTGACGAATATGAGCTCTATAGACAATGGATATGAGTATATGGCATGGTAAACTGACACTAGTTAACTGATTCCCTATTGGTTAGGTTATTGTAGCACTATGTTCAACATTTTACTGATGTGACCACTGGGAGGGAGGAGTGACACATTTGAATAAAGCTAGAGCGATATCTATATTTTATCATCGACGTTAATGAACTATGGACCGACGAGATAGCATGATTAATGGTTCACAGTACCCTCTCCTAGAAGTCACTACATTTAAAGTTGATCCTGGTTGCCTCAATCTATGTCGGTTATGCTATTACCGCGCTTATATCTGCGTTCAATTGACATGATAATCAGCACGATTGACTGACAGATTTGGGGCGAATGTCGGCATGATGTTCCAAAAATCTCGTTATTTTCGTTACCCATACATTCTCTTCCCAGAAGTCATCACCAGTTATTTCCGGGAGCCATCGACACAGGTCAACTCGTTATAGAAATCGGCTATTTCAGATGGTGAATGATTAGCACGACGTTCTGGAAATTTAGGGGGCTGAAGTGGTCATCATCTTTGACCATTCACCAATGATTATACACTGTGGACCATTTAGATGACACAATTGGCCAAGTACAGCACATCAGCGAATCATGCCTCTGTAAGTCATGTCAACTCCATTGACCCCGGTTTACTATTCGCCTATAGGTTATGCTATTGTAGCGCTCTTGTACGCGATTAAGGTGATCATCGGCACGAACGTTTTAGGTACTGGTGGCAATATTGCCATAACGTTTTAGCCCTTAGTTTTTCGAGTACAAGATGTTTTCATCCCGGATGACAATGAATGGCAATGCTACACGAATCAATCCCCAATTTATCGAGCCAACAGGCTGCTATGAACCAGGAGTTGGGCCCAGCTCTTTGGTCACATCATTGATTGAGCTGAGTATCCGAGTAATTTTTCCGTTATGAGCTAGTGCCCTAGGATTAGGGGCCTCTTTGTTTACTGCAGGATTGAGGTCGCTCCTCCGTTCATGAGGCTCGAGGTTTTTCCTTACGGGTAGTAAATCAGACCTCTTTGGTAGTAGTCTACATACACTCGTGGATAGACTGTTGGCTCCCCGAAATAGGTGATGCTATGCAAGAGGATCAATGTTGATAATTCGCACATCCACACGACGAGAGAACGTCCAATTAACAAAACCTCTCCCTCTCCTACACAATTTGAGTCATGAGAAGAAACAAAACAACAAAACAAAACAAACATTGAACGGTCAAGAAGAGTGCTCGACCGTACATAATTCAATGTCGCCTAAGACTATCCAAGGTACCCCCTACCCATAACCAATTTGGTTTCGAGAATACACATTTTTCTATCAGTAAAACATTTTTCACAGGGATGAAAACAACAACAAGGACAATAACAACGACGGACTGTACAGAACACAGACAACAACAGAGACGAAACAGACAACAACACAGCAAGAACGGGCACAAGAACAACACGAACAACAACAAACAAATACGACAGCAACACCAACAACAACAAGGACAATAACAACGAAGGACTGTACAGAACACAGACAACAGCAGAGGCGAAACAGACAACAACACAGCATGAACGGGCACAAGAACAACACGAACAACAACAAACAAATACGACAGCAAAATAAAGACAATAACAACAGTAACAACGGCGGCATGCTAACAGCTACAACAACATGTATCAAGGTTAAAACTAATTTATGGGATTCTAGATTTTGTAGGCCGGATTTGTAAACCTATTATTCTTGCCTATTTGGGTAGATTCCTGTGATGATGCCTAGGCGATATTGGATGTGCGACGGATTCGTCGCAGTATTACAGCCAAGAACTGAGGTTTGCTTTATACCATAGGGTCACGAAGTATTTGGTGTAGTTTAGGTAACAGTGTGTTTTCGTATCAATTCATCTTTTAAGTCTGTATCAGTCAAGTAACGTACGCTTTTACCCATGTCACTGTAACGAGCTAGAAAATTTTCACTGAAAAAACACATGCTAATAGCTCGGTTTGCCAGGCTGTTCCGCAGCTAATCCTTGCTATAGTTGAGCTTTAACGATAGGTCTTATTCCCTTTCTGAGGCTATTTTGTTCATTTATTTCCTTCCGTCGTATCGCTGGAAAGCTTATGTACTGTACAGGATAGTCATCTGTAATACCTAATCTCGATTCGGGATGGCCTTGACGTAAATAAGTTTTCGCATTTCACTCACACACCTTCGAAGTCCATTGGCCCATTTGCCCCTGGTATGGTCATATATTCTTAATTCGGGTTTCTGTTCAAATGTAGGCCTGCAGAATATTAGATATGGCGTTCGTCTCTCATTGATCAGTTACCTATACCATGATAATCCTTCGTTGCGATGCTTTGAGGCTTAGACAGACGAATCATTCAGTTTGTGATCATACCGGTTCACTGAGGATTTTGAACATTCCAATTTGTGCTGCATTAGCCTACAACCCCTTCACTGTTCGGTCTATAGTTGTATTTGTTGTCATATTGTCATATCATTCCGTATACTTGGAGAGGTGTGGATACGGTTACAGTCTCACGATAACACGATTATTTATCTATTGTTGTTAATATTTATTCCCTCCAGTACATTGGTTACCTATTAGTTCGTAG
The DNA here is from genome assembly GCA_032360705.1 of Eupentacta quinquesemita. Classification (NCBI taxonomy): domain Eukaryota; kingdom Metazoa; phylum Echinodermata; class Holothuroidea; order Dendrochirotida; family Sclerodactylidae; genus Eupentacta; species Eupentacta quinquesemita. Next base: position 5,207 of record JAUOBX010615752.1, on the reverse strand, counting down.
CCTTTCACCAATGGGGGTCAATTAGCAAGAGTATATGCCGATCGAGTTGGTGGGGTGCTTGCCCCTCGGTTCATCCGCAGTGTCCCTTCCATGTTACTTTTTCAATTGTTTATCAGCATTTTGGTCAACGTTATAAATGTTTGAGATTGTCCGCTTATAATTATTGCAGCCCCTAGGAACCCTCATTGTTCATCAGAGGGCGGTCTGTCCATCGCGGTGTTGTTTGAGACAGTACAGACAACCTTCAAAGGTAAGACAACTGTTCCTCGATGTTGTTAAGATAAGGCATGCAGCAGTACTGTTTATTTATTCAACTCGTTTCCACTTTCGATCAACCTCGAATGGGCCTCTAATTCTCTTAAAGTTAACTCGCTAGGGGGTTATACAGCCTATGACCAGATACTTGTCCTTGATGTTGCCGAATTGGGAGTAGGTGGGCTTGAAACACTCTCTGAGCCCAAATTTGCCAGAACTTCCGAACGATGGTCACATCAACTAGACTAGTTTGGGGCATATTAACCCATAGGGAATTAGTGAGCAAGAGTACGGAGCGCTGGGGGACTGTGTCTCGTCTCACTTAGACTACAGTATCCCTCCAGGTCATCTCCATATTTCGACATACTGAGTAACGTTTTCATCCTTCATCCATGGTCAATAGTGCACCCCAACCACCATCGAGGCCCAAATTTGCCAGAACTTTCGATCGATGGTCACCTCAGTTGGACTAGTGTGGGGCATCTTAACCGATAGGGATTTAGTCGGCAAGGGTACGGAGTGCTCGACTAAGGTTGTCTTGTAATTCTGGGATAATTTAGTCCACCAATACATGGGCGATGCTCAATGTTGTTGAGACAAGGCACACAATCATGTTTCATCCATGGTTCTCCACGACCCTCGAGCCCCATCTGACCTTGAATCATACCTCATTACAAACATCGTATATTCTCCTAGATAGGCTCACAAGTAATTTAGACCACTTGTGACCATATGGTAGTCCTCAGTGTTCAGGTCCGATGGTCACCTCAATCACACTAGTGTGGTACACCATAATCATAAGGCAAATAATTGTGCGATGAGCATGTGAAATGATCATTTCATGTTTTACCTACAGTGTCATGTTAGTTGGATTTCAACACACCGGCCACCCTTCGAGATTATTTGGAATATTACACTGTCACGTTATGCAACAAGATGTTATGTATGCATGGGACTTTAAATAATGATTAGCTCAATATGACAGGAGTCGAGCAATTGCGTTCATGTTTTAGAATTGTTATGTTGTAAAGCTCACATTGTTTTCCTACCTAGCCATGTAGCTCAAATCTGTCGGAAATATTGTTTATGAATGGTCAACGACTCAACTCAATTAAACTCACACACCAATCGGAAATTAGTTGGGAGGATGACAGATTATTTTACTGATTGTCTATCTGTCTCCTTTCTACCATCAACCTTTCCCTTCGTCTCTTGGTGTTGTTAGGTGTGAGAGAGTTGGGGTTTTAACGCTTCCTGTAGCTCAAATACGCCGAAACTATTGGTCATGAATGGTCACCTCAATCAGACTCATTGACCAATAGGGAATCAGTTGGGAGTATGTAAGGTACTTGTACTGATTGTTCATCCGTGTACCTCCGTCCATCCACCCTTACCTTCGTCTCTCAGTGTTGCTCCATGGGGAAAGAGTTGTGACGATCCCTGTAACTCAAATTTGCCAGAACTATTGTTTATCAATTATCATCTCATTCAGGCTCACTGACCAAAAGTAAATCAGTTAGGAGGATGCTTGGTATTTTTACTGTTTGTCCATGTCTGTGCACCTCCGACTATCTACCCTTTCCTTCGTCTACTTGTGTTGTTAGGTGTGAGTGAGTTAGGTTTGTAACGCTTCAAATATGTAGCCCAAATATGCCTGAATTATTGTTTATAGATGGTCACCTCAATACGACATACTAACCAATAGGGAATTAGTTGGGAGGTTACCCTTTCAATACGTCTACGTCCAACCAGCAACCCGCCTGCATTCGTATGTTGGTTTCGTTATATGTAATGCGGCTGTGACACACCCACTAGCTCAATCTGCCAGAACTATTGTTCACAAACGGTCACCTCAATTAGACTCTCTAACCAATATGAAATTAGTTAGGAGGATGTAAGGTACTTCCAATGTCTATCTGTCTACTCTCGACCATATGCATTTCTCTCCGTTTGTTAGTATTGTTAGATGTGGAAGGATTCTAATCTCAAAGCCGAGTAGTTCAAATTTGACAAAACTTATGATTTAAAATGGTCCACTCAATTAGTCTCACTAACCAATAGGGAATTATCTGGCAGGAAAGCAATGGCACGTTAGCCTCATCACGCGTACCGTATTGTACCATGCGATGGTGTCGAGAGAATGTATACGACGAGGTTTTTGTCCATGGACCTCCATTGATATTTGTGCCGCATTCGCTCTTTGACCATATGCCTATTCCTCGTTGTTGCGTGAGTTCTAACACGACTCTTCAATTACTCTCTCATTTCTCTCTCAATTAGGTTCGAATATGCCAGAGCTCCAGTGCTGTGTGATTGTCACCCAAATCGAATCCATGCGGTGCAACCGATAAGGATTTTGTCGAGAGGGGTAAATACAGCAGTACTTATGTCCGAATAAGGTACAACAAGTTCGTGCCCATAGACATCCGATTCCCTTTGTGCCTTATTCAGCCTCGGTGATATTAGGTGTGAGATGTAACACGCATGTTAGTTCAAATATGTCAGAACTCCTGTGTACCGTATTAATGAACTTAATTAGATCTTGTTCGATGACCTTTGTGCCCAATCTTACCTTCGATCGTATGTCTGTTCAATGATCTCAGTGCTTAATCTGAACTTAGATCATATACCTGTTCAATGATCTCAGTGTCTAATCTAACCTTCAGTCATTTACCTGTTTAATTATCTTTGTGACTAATCTAACCTTCGATCATATGCCTGTTCAATTACATTTGTGCCTAATCTAACCTTCGATCATATGCCTGTTCAATGATCATAGTGTCTAATCTGACCTCCGATCACATGCCTGTTCAATGACCTTTGTGCCTAATCTGACCTCCGATCATATGCCTGTTCGATTACCTCCGTGCCTAGTCTAACCTTCGATCATATGCCTGTTCAATGACCTTGTGCCTAATCTGACCTTCGATCATATGCCCGTTTCTCAATGTTGTTGAGTGAGGACGTGATAACGCCTCGAGTTCAAATATGTCTCTTTTATTGTGCACGCTTTGCATACATGGACCTCCGATTACCTTTATTTTTGAATATACCAGAACTCTCGTGCAATGGTCACCATGGTAAGGTTTGTGCCCATGGACCTCCGATGACCTTCGTGACTCACCTAACCTGTGATCATCCATTAAATCGATGTACATACAATTTCTTTCTTCTCGAGAGGGGAGAAGAATTCTAATACACGCTTACTGTGTTGCTGTGCTTTGATGAGGTGTTGGTACGCATATTTTTTTTCAAAGTCTCACAGGATAGTCATAGGATGGTGATTCGGTTTACAAGGGTACCTGTACTTATATGGTTAGGTACATATTATGCCTTGTTTCTTGTGCATTGTGCTGTCAATTGTTGGTGAGATAAGGTACAACGAATTTAAGCGCATAGACATCAAATGACCTTTGTGCGTAATCTAACCTTAGATGGTCACTCAAATATATTTGCGCAAATCAATTTCTTCCTAATGTAATGTCACTGCTGACTTAGACCACCTTCGACCGTATGTTTGCTTCTCAGTGTTGTAATGAAACCCATATCAGCCAGGGCGGTTCAGTGTACAGCACTTTGCCCAATAGGGAATTAGCTGAGAAGGGATTAGGAACGTTAGACGACCATTGTAACATCAACGAATGACAATGGGACTGTAGTGAATCCTGTTTTCCTGCAATGCAATGCAATGTGATGGACAAACTGAGAACGCCTAGAGTCTATACACAAGGAGGAATGTTAAGGTAGCATATCCACCACTGTCAAACTTGAACGACTGCAGGTACGCTCATATTGAGTATTTTCCGGTCCGATCTGATGATCCTGGTTAACGATCTCAATCGGGTTTTTTTATGTACAACTTTTAGATAAAATATTTATGGCAAGGTCGAAGTCTCCCCTTGATTACTCCGCTTTCACTTTCTCTTCCGGAAGTTGCGTGGCTACCTGTTTCCTCTGCTTACCGTCAGAGGTCACTGGGGTCACGGGGTCAGGTCACAGCGGGTCACACGTGGTCGCGCCGTACTTCACTGGCGCTTCTGCTGGAAGAATGCCCTCGCGTTCTCTGGGATTCTTCCATCAGTGGGGACCGGTGGGCGTCCCCCGATGGCGGCCCGCGGGCGCTCCTGGCGCCTTCTTGGTGGCGTCACATCCGCGTTAGGCGAGGCCTCGGTAGTGTCAGGTGAGGTGGCGACGTACGTCCGAAGGCCTCTGAATGGCCTGTTGCGTGGTAGCGTGATCGATCTGTTCCAGGCATCGGCGCTGCTTGTCAGTCGGCTAGTGGCTGTCCGCGGTGTAGCCCGTCGTGTGGCACGAGACATAGCCAGCCTAGTGGCAAGAGATGGGCCTACTTGCTGTTCAGTCAGCCTCTTTAGGCCGGATGCCATGTCACGCTGTTAATGTAGAAAGATCGAAATCATATTTGCCGAAACTAAAGACGTAGATGGCGGGGACATGTTCAACGTAGGGATGGTTGGATTAGGGGTGCACTGGATTACAGATGACACCGTAGATGGCCGAGGGAGGCTTTGTCCAGTATGGTGCACCAGGATCTCGACGACAGTTGGGCCTGGATCCTGGTACTACAGAAAATTGCACTGCCTGGAAGCGATCCATGAAAGCTGCTGTGAGTCGTCTGACCCACTGAAGCAGATCAATTCATGCGCTGAATGGTTGTTGATGATAATGATAAATACGTATAGGCCTAAATAGAGGGAGCGCAGGAATAAAAACCTTGATTTCAACAACGGCGATGGCTGTCTTGATTTATAAATTTTGTTCAGTGGAAGGGCGTTGAAGAAGAGATACAACGTGTTTTGAATAGTGTCCCAAATATTATTTAATTGTCATATATCCGAAGCAATTAGCAATCGTGCAATAACAATCAGTCAGCAGCACGTGTCTCAAACCACCAATTGGGGCTGACCTGAATTTATATATTTGTTAGGACTGAA
>JAUOBX010615751.1:0-22649 GCA_032360705.1 Eupentacta quinquesemita | reverse complement strand
ACAGTCAGTGCCTTTTCTACGGTAGCCCTTAGTGACCATGACCCATTACGTTACACATTACATTTCATCATATTCAGACACTAGCCGGCCCGGACGCAGGACGTTTCAGTCAGAGTAGGACTACGGTCTCTACTCTAGTAATATTACCCTCCAATTGTCATTGAATAGTCGATGGTTGCATGGGCCTGTAAATTATTCATTAAGCTGGTGTTATATAGGCCTATGCTAACATTTATGCTAACATTGAAATTGGTAAATTGACAAATAGGCAATTAGGCATAGCTGTATAGGCTAGTATGATGATCAAACCTACTGTAACTTTAGTCACGGTACCGTAACTAGTTAGTCCAGGCCTACAGTATTGATAATTATGTATAACCTACATAGCTCCCAACTTCTGAGATGGCATTCGATAGTCCACCACTCCACTCTAACAGTAAGCGTTGTGGAGGGGAGGAAGAGAGAGAGAGAAGAAAGGGAGGAAATGATCTCCATCGGCTCCTTTCAATGGTGAACACGCCTGCTGTTCTAACGTTTGATTTTTTGCAGTGGGTCGCCTCCCCACTGGAAATACTGCCTTTTTTCGGCAGCTGCATCATCTCCAAGGATATTAAGTCACTCAAAATGTGTCCTCACTTCAACTAACTGTAACCTCACAATTCTGTCTATTCGCTCTTAGATCAAACGATTCGGGTATCAGTTTTCCTGTAGGGTACAGTGGTATGGTGAACGATACATTCATAACAACAATATGGATTTTTCTGACAAGGGCAAACGCTACCACAACTTTGACAGTTCGACGCTTCGTCTTAATCCTTCCTCTGAAGTATCATTGATTTTTCATGCATGACCAAAGTAAGTCTTGGACCCACTTAGTGGGCTGAAGGCCGGGATATGATTTTGCACATAATCACAGAAGGTAACTACGTGACATAGGATTGGGCAATAGTGGTCGCATCTCTCAATTCCATAACTAACATGAATGATGGAAGAGGCAACATTTGCTCATGTGTCTGTCAGCTGCCGCAAACACATTTTCAAACGTTTTGTGTTCCTCTACATTTCGTAAAACAAATGGAATGGATCGGTGAAAACGAGTTTTCAGTTATCAAAAGCTAGGAATCGCGCGCAGTGGCAGGACCTATTTTAGCTTCCTGATTTTCGATTAGTCGGGCCACACATCGGAGCATAGGCTATACTTCGTACTATTGTTTACTCTTTAAATCACCTGATGAATAATGACAATTTAAAAATAGATTAAGGTACAGACTGAGCTAGACATATTTGCGCGCAGCGGTATTTCAGTTTCACGATTTTCAAACCCCCACATCAAAGCATACCGGTATTAGTTGGAACTGCGATTTGAGATGCATCTTGTTACAATTGTGTTGTTCGCTCCGCACCAGCAGTAGTACTGGTCCGCTCTATATACTAGCAGGTCGCCTCTCAGAAACGATAATAACATAGGACTGGCCATGATAGCCAGACCAGCCAGTGGAAAGTGCCCAAATGCCGAAAAAGTATTCCTTGTTCACCTGTCCCTCGCTCACTTACAGCAGCAGAAAGTATAGGCCCTGTAAAGCTGAAACTTGTCAAATATCGAAACAATTCCCCACATATTTAATATGCAGCCCTATTTTCATCGAAGGTCTCAGCAAGGGGAAATAAAATTTCGAGCGCCTCGCGCGCAGTTCTAGGTTAGGTGCACGACTCTATTTGCACTGGGTATATGTATTTTAAAACTTATCCGAAACCGACAACTCCGGAAGGCAACCACCGTCGGAGCGAAAAAGTGGTCGAGTGGTATCAATGACGCTTGGCAATACAATGAGCCGGTTCATTCAGGATTCGATCCCCCACAATTCCCCTTGAACCTCTTGCGGAGCTATTCTATACATGCTGATATGTATTGCAGTCGTGGAATTTGCTGATGATATACCGCTCTCTCTATAATTATACCATCGTTATCAGGAGTCGTTTAGAAGACATCCTGTGTCCTGTGTCTCACACCAAACTGATTTCAGCTTGATCAGGTAGAACATTCTGCTCACAATTATTTCAGACTTTGACCTCTAGTGACCTCAGATGACCTCTGACCTGACTACAAAACAATGGGGATCATGTACTCATCATGGGTGATATGCATATCTAGTATGAGCGTCATACATCCAGGCAGAGTTATCATGTATACAAGCCAGGCGTCACAGACATACACATACATACATATACACACACATACATACACACAAACACACAAACGACATGACTAAATAGATCCATTCGATTTCGACAATGAATAAGAACATGTTTGACACCTCATATAAACCATATGTTTGCACTGTAAGCGTGATGACCTTATTGGTAAAATAAAGCCGTCAAACTAGTAATCCAGAGATTATGGATTCGAGTCCTACTTGTTGCTCTATCCTCATTGCTAACAATGAGGAATGGGTGATGTGCAGGATGCCGTGTGCGTGTAACGAAGTCCTCCTCCATAGTAGTCACGCCCCAGAGGCATTACCTTTGTCTGTGTCTTGCTGGTGGAGGTTCGCAGCTCACGAGAGTGCAGTATCTAGGTATGCACCCTCACCAGCAGGGGCGTCGATCCGTTCCGAGAAGTGGGGGGGGGGGGACACCATCTAAGCGGAGCGCCACCATAGGTTGAAGGACATTTCAGCTCCTGGTACCCTTCAGATCGTCGAAAACGGCCCTAGTTGGCAGAAAAGTGACTTTCCAGACCCTGTAAGCTGCTCATGAAGTTCTTAGGAAAATCCTGTATTTTTAGCGAACGATATTGTGATGAGGCAAAGCAATTTAAATGTGCAGCTTCGGGAGCCAGGTATTCCGAGTACAAGAACATTTTGAGAAATGAGGCCTGATGGATTGCAGGAAATGGCCCTCCGAGACCTTGCCAGCGGCTATAGAGTTTCCAGAGAAATCCTCTAGGCAGTTTTTGGGGCAGTTTAATTGTGCAGTTTCCGGGGCAGTTTAATTGTGCAGTCAATATTCAATTTTAGGAGAGAGGTATACTCAGAAATAGAGTACAAGGAATTTTGGAGGAATGAAACCTCCTAGACGGCAGGAAGGGTTTCAGAAATATCATATCTTTTGAGCAATGGATTTCTCGATAAGGCAGTCGTGTGGAGGTTCGTTATCCGTGTCTGCCAAGTAAACGATAAAAATGTAGGGGTACGTACGTCTTTTAACAGTTGAACGACTCCGACCGAGATGAAACAACTTTGAAAGAATGAAATAATCAGCCGACCATATGCTATCCAGACTAGAATACATGTTCCTTCTAATTGCACCCGTCGTTCATTCCGATTGTTAGGAGACGTAATTTCAAACCCATCACATATACGCCAGGACATTAGTAAGTTTATCAAGCATGGTGTTCACCCCATATATTAAGTTAGACGCCTGGAGAGCTTTTCGGAACATGTCAATATGTATCGCATTATCCGATCTTGATGAGTCTGTTTTGTATTCGCGTCAATTTCTGGTCAGGAATTCGCCCGAGGGGGAAATATCGTTCACGTCCCACAAAACTAGTTATGCGGCCCTCACTTCTATACGCTGGAAAATCATGAACGTCGCTTACAATTTTCGTTTTGAACTTCTACCGGTGAAAAACAAAGGGATGATAATTATACGGCTGTTTCTTTTCAGTGTCTGATTGATGATTTGAATTAGGGCAGTCAGTTAACGTTCGCATTGTATTTATTTGTAAATAGAATAAGGGGCCAACAGGTTTATTTACTTAGACGACTAAATGAGACTTAAGCAGTTAAGTGTCAACGGCGCCGAGATTTATATTTTTTATTCAACAGTTCATTATCACGTATAGGTGAATTGTTGTAGATTACACGGGGTATAACACATAAACGCTTGTGATAAATATCTTGCATCGAAGATATAAGGGCGACGTGGAGAACATCAGTACGCCACTGCGTCTAGGATATCAGGACTGGCAACTACCCAGCAAACAGAACACTTTGAAGAGAATATTTCAGAAACATTCCATTTCATTTCAAATGAAACAAAACATACTTTGAAGCAACTACCATAAACCTGTGTTGCTCAAATTATTTGCTGCCAAAACCTCTTTGGAACGTTCCTACGAGCATTTTGAAATTGAATATGTAAAGCGATACCAACTGAATATGACATCACAATCGGAACTTCAAAATGAAGACAAATTACCAGGAGATTTGCAGAGCACATCGAAATATTGTTTGTATATTCACGCTTGTCGGGACGAGGCACTGTGAAGAAAAAAAAAGTCGGCCGGGATTCGAACTCACACAATTTTATGATCACCAGTCCAACGCTCTACCGACTGAGCTAATCCAATACTCGCTGCGATCTCCGAGTGTGAGCTACTCTGAAATTGGGCAACTGTAAAGTTAAACATGGTTAACGAGAGTGAATAATAAAATGTTATAAGGATGTCAAAACAGATGCTCGGATTCTCGTTCATTGCTATGCCTACACGTTGTCTGTTTAATGAAATATTACGCCACCCACTCAGTTCGAAGTTGACGCGAACTCTACCGTAGACAATGAACCCATTGGGGTGAATTGGAAGGATGAAGGACGAACAATTCGGATTGCCTAACGTTAACCCTGAAGAAATAATTATGTGTCTGAAAATTGGAAATGAAACATACCAATGTAAGAAACAAGACTGTCAACAGTGAATATCACGAACGTTTCCGTCGACCGCATCTATTGCACTAAGGGCGTTCACGCTGAGCCAAATGACGAAGTTCTTGGATTGTGACTAATTGACCCAGTGTCAAGCAATGATCCATCAATCCCCACTGGGTTGACTGGTTATTCAAACCATACCACATATTGACATAGGCTAACGTCAATTTTAGAGTTCAGGTTATTCCTAACATAATTACCATGGATCTCAATATGATGTATGTCAATCATAACATGATACTGACTTCCGATCATACTTACATTTGATTACCCTTCCAACCCATTCGAGAGGTTGATTTTGCTTTTGATTTCAATTGGAGATGTCTATCTAAAATTAAATTCCTATTTACATTCAAGGCACTGAACATATCATTCGACCTGCAGATCATACTCCGATTCTTCAATACCAGCACGAGGCTGTTAATTCCGCTTTTGAAGCACAGCACTCATATATCCAGTAAGAGGAGTGCTGCCCTCCAAAATATTGGCACCCGATGCTGACGAGAAACGTCATCCAGATTACACCAGTCCATCCTCTCATAATTTCGTATCAGGTTCATGCATGGGCGACACTTTTGGTCTGAGCATGAACAATGAATCTAAACATTATCAATCATAATTATAATTTTATTAATAATAATATATATTAAAAACGCATATCTTGAGGTACCACAACGTGTATAATGACGAAATTACAAACAGTTCTGAGCATCTCATGAAAGTCGGAATTGGTATTGGTACCTCGAAGACCAACGGTCACGTAGAGGATTGTGTGTAAAATGGTTCCATGAATCAATTCACCGAAAAGAAAACAGATCTGTGTTTCATCGGCAATTTCATTGGATGAGGTAGTTTATAATTGGTACACTGGCCAAAATACCGCGTATATAGTTGAGATTCTAACGATGCATCAAGTCACTGGCAACGCATTCCGACTTCGCGCCTGAAACGTGACTCAGGAAAAATAGTCGCGGAGCCCGTTATATTTGTTATGCTTGAAACGCTCACTCAGTTGGCGCTGGAATATCCCATTATTCTGCAGTTACTGGAAGGAAACATCCTATATGAATTTTGGATGGCATTAGGTAATGCCAATTACTATGGAGCGAGCAGTTGGGTATTCAGCTATAAAACCAACGTGATCTGGCAGGAAAAAGGAACGGAGCGCTCCTGGCCTGTTCTCGACTGACTTTGTTGAGCACGAAATAAGGCAAACAATTCCATTTTATCGTGGGGGTAACGGGTTGAAGTCCCACCTAATCAACATTCATCAAATTTAACTAAGCCCCTCCCATTGCGTCAATAGCGCGAAGTTATACATGTGACTATGATATACAACAAAGGCTCCCTGCTGACGTGCCGCAATTTACATATCTTGAGGAAGAAAACGTGATATTTGATCGATTTAGTTGTTGCGATAAACAGTAACACTGAGTGGTGTGATCAGTAAAGCCTCCCAAAATAGAAACGTGAATCATCTTATGGAGCAGCAGTAATTGGCTTTGTAAAAATATATAATTGTTACATGGAGAGACGCAAAATAGATTTGATATATTAAATTGCCGAGGCTATATACTCATGTTTATGTTGCTGATACTATATATATATAGTAAACACTAATTCCCAGATATCAGTTCCATTGTGAATGAACAGCAAACGTCCAAACCGAACTATCTGTAATAATGCCTCATTGAAATAATTGTGCTGGAGGCTGTATTGAACAGTGAAAAGAAGCCGTACATCTCGACAACATGTAGGCTATGTAGAAGGTGATTTCGAGTGTATTGGCTCTCATCCCTAGACTAACTTTCCAGATCCTAATGATTATTACGATTGGTTCTTTCAAAATACAGATAACCATCCCAACATTCGATGTAAAATCTGAAATATTCTAAACATATCAGGGTATATAGACAGATAATACTAATCCCTAAATATCATATATGGAACTGCGTTTCAGCAGCGTTCTTTGGCAGTATATACTAGTCATGATCATGAGTCCGGCATGAGCTCTTCGACAACCCAGGCTGTTGCCAATGACCGACAGAAATGGGAGCAGTTGATATGATCACCATTGTAGCGCCCTACAACCCCGGCGAGCTATGGCACCAGTAAGCAGTGAGTATATACTAAGTCAGCATGGTGGGATATATCGTCGTTTATTCGGATTCTTGGCGTAAAAAATCCCGATGGACAATTGAGCGAGGTGGGAATAACATAACTGCTACTTCATCACAGATAACAGTCGTAGTATTAAGTGTTGCCATATCTGCAATATGATTGATATTATTGATAAATAACAATAATTTGCTTGATTAGTCAAGTAAACTGAATGTATCGAATGGGTTTGAATAATAAAGTGATTTCAGAAGATTGGTTACACTAAGGTTTCGATTTAAGGTCTTTCATCTGACTATTGGAACATAGGCCTTACACCTTCCTCATAGTTGTCAGCCGCTTCGAGATGTATTTGGGAAGCGTGGTATAAATAAGTTACATTATTATTACATATTTTCAATCCTAAAATTATATAATGTAGCTATCTAAAAGGGTCACGAGGCGATGACTCTGCTAATGACAGAATCCTCTACGGGCGCGGTCGATTCTCTCTCAAATTGAAACTCACTTCATCGTTGAAACTACATAAACTTATTAAACGAAACATAGAAAAATCCTTGATACGCCATGGATAAACATCCTTACAACATATATCGTTTTACAAATAACCAGTATTAATATTTGATAATTCAACTTCGAATAAATATAATGTTTCAGTCTGCTTTCATCTTCGTGGTACTAGCTCGGTGACGCTGTCACGCCACGTGGATATCAGCGGGTATTCTATCAACCCCCTCGGGTGTGTGTGTGTAATGACTCCGAGCGGCGTTAACTCAATTATCTGTTAATGTCGACATTATTTTACTGTGGTTGTCCTCCCATGAGTTTATTCTTTTACCCAAACTTTACTGAATGAACTTCTCCCTCACGAGCTATGTTGTCATCGCCTACCAAACAACACATGGGTTGGGAATGGGATGTCGTGAACAGGTGGCGGGTAGGCACGTGGTGATAATGTAATTTTCCGAGCGCATCATTTCCATCGTATAGGCAGCCTCTTGATTTCACCCATTATACAGTTGCTGCACGCGTGAGTGGACAGCGCCCCTATTCCTGGAAGGGATGAAGACGTCGTAACCGATTTAAATTACTCTATAATCATTCGGTAGTTGCAGCTCGATCGCGTCCTTCGGGTAATCCCTGAATATGTTTTTGAGGCTCTGTTTCTCCTCCATGCCCATTAGGTATAAAATATTAAGGTATACCCAGTCAAGTATATCAGGCTGCGAGCCTGAATAATCTGTGCACGGTGTTATCATATGTAAATATATTCCCGCGGAGTTATCAAAGGAGGTTGTTCATATCCCGATCACTAAAACACCAACATTCAGTCTATTCCTCAGAATTTAGCTTATTGAATTGTGTCCGAGATTTTCGCGTCACCTATTCAGGGACGCTATGTCAACCACGCTTCTGTCAGGCGATAACCAATAATGTCGCAACGTGTCGACTGCATGTCGTCCAAACTGTTAGGGGTCCCAACACACAAGTGGATGTACTGCGGAACATCCATATTTTAAGTGATAGCCAGTTTATCAAGTGAGTTGAGGTGTAAATGGCATCAACATACTTTCATTGCAGTAATTTGATTGATGTATTCCCAATAAGCTTTTATTTAAAATATAGCGGGCAAGTGAGTGTCAACAACAACTGAAGCTAGCAAGTTTTTGCTCATGATAAAGTTAAAGGCCCACTCCACAAGTTCACAATGAAGTTCAACACATAATATACTGGACTAATGACTGTAGCTGTATATACATGGGCTTGCTGGATGAAAAATTGTTATATTCATTATCTCTCCAACTTGTGTGAGCTAAGAAATATTTGAAAAAACAATGACAATTTTTTCTAGCTGGTCTCGAAGCGAGACCGGACAAAAAACCGGGACCAGGAGGGTTCGAGACCAAGACCGAGACCGAGACCGCAGGGTGTCGAGACCGAGACCGAGACCAGCACAAAGGGGTCTGGACCGAGACCGGTCTCGAGCACTACATCACTGGTGTTGACTGACTGTTTACGTTATGTTGAGTCTTGAAGCCCAAATGTCATGTTCACCTCGATATGGTTCTCTGAGACAATCTGAAACCCTGAATGAATACAACACATGAGACACATAATAGAAATAGTTCACACTGTCTAGTTCAACCTCGATGCAGTATTTTGCCGAGCCTGCATTTCTTTTAAACCGATGTCATGAATTTTCTGATTAACGCTAACAGGGAATTATTTGGTGCTAACAAGGAGACAGGTTGAATCGTACAATCTAAATACTCAATTTCAATATATTTGCTGTGTATTATACGTGCGTTGGGTGATTTTGAATAGTAACATGGAATGAAGAGGATTGGACGATATAGGTAGGGGATAAGAAAAAGAAAAAAATCTGCATAGCCTATTTTTATATAAGAGATTTGGTGAATTTGCTGTACAAAACAGGCATTACAATAAGCAAATGAACACACATGCTATGAAACATTATCCAGCTCAATGATATTTGAACCAACAGAAAAACATATCGAATGAGGTGCCTTCCTAACTCTGCGCGGACTTTATTGCCCGGCTTTTCCTACATGTTTGACCTTACTAGAAACCGTTCCAATCTTGTTCCCCTATTGATAACTATGAATGAATAGAGTGGCAAATTCAGAATGAATATTTCAGGAAGTTCGAATTACCTCGTGTCGCGTATTTCTTCAGAGCCTTCTCATGTATTTCACACATCAGTTTGTGTGTCATGTAGATTCCCCGATGTGTTCGGAAAATCGTAGTCAACAGAATATAATAGAGTTAACATGTGGCCCCCATGGAACAGCCGAACAGGGGCGTATGTCACTGCACTTGTGCACGGGTGTATGACATCGAAAAGTATCCTTGCTCTGAGCAGCTAGAAGCAACAATCGGGTCACCACGTTGGATAGAACCGAGGACCCAAGCTTTTGTTCATCGCAGTTAGGCTCTGAATATCTGTTTTAACTACCCCGGGAAAGTTGTTGTAGTAGGCCTACACGTCATAGCGTTTCTTCCGACAGGACGATAACCTATTATAGCAGAGAACGTTTTGTTCATTTGTTTTTTCATAACTAGACAACTCCTGGCGGTTACACCGCCAACGTGTATATCCCCACTTTCCTGTGATGTAGTCGATGCTGCTAATTCGAGGCCCGGGCCCCTCTTCGAGGTTGAGTTGAGGGTTCAATTTTCGCATAAATTATGCAATTCGTTGACCTTGAAATTACATTCATGTCTTTCGAAACCAGCTGTAGTCCACATCTAGTAAGTTTCGCTCGAATCTGACAGTATTTGAAAAATGACGAAATTTCACAAATTCGACCTCCGATGACCTTCAAATGACCGACATGTCGTTCGGGACCAACTGTTGACCACATCCACCAAGTTTCGTCCAATTCAACGAAGTTGAGAAAATTACGCAAATTTGACCTCTAGTGACTTTGAAATGACCTTCATATTTTCCGGAATCAACTGTAGTCCACATCTACCAAGTTTCGTTTTGAATCCGATTTGACATTTGACCACCGATGACCTTGAAATGACCGCAATGTCGTTCGGGACTAACTGTATATACCACATCCACCAAGTTACGTTCAAATCCAGCAAAACGCAAATTTGACCCCCGGTGACCGTGAATCACCGCCATGTTTCTCGGGTCCCCATGTAGTCCACGTCCACTAAGTTTCGTGTCAATCGGACAAACTTCATATTTCCGCATGAAACCAGTAAAATAGTGGTGGAAATGTGAGCCAAGCTTCGAATCCATTGGACATTGCGTTGGAGTGTTATCGCGTTCACACGAAAACCTTGCGACGACGGCGACGGCGGCGGCTGCGGAGATGACGAAGGAAAAACCCTAATATCCCCGAAGTGGGGGTTCAATGATGCTCGATGACCATTTTCCATTGACGTGCGATGACGTGCAACAGCTTAATGAAACATATGATTGCACTGTTGGTGCAGTGAATATGCATGATCGAACAGGTTATGAATTGAACAATGTTGAGTACGAGATCATGAGTAAATTGATGAGTCTTTTGTAGCAGTCGAACGATTCCGATCAGAACGCAACAACCTTGGAAGGAGGAAATAATTAGCCCACTGTGACAACCAAGCTATATTACTTTCTAATTGCGCACATATTTTATTCCGATCCTAATGTGACGTAATTTCAGAACCCATCAGCATGGAGACTCTCTAAACATGTCAGTATGTATTGTAGTAGTCGTCATTGATGAGTCTGTTTTGTATTCGGAGCAATTTATGGTCACGAATTCGCCCGAGAGAAAATATCATTCACGTCCCACAGAACTAGTTACGCGGGAATATCATGGACGTCGTTTATAATTTTTGTTCAGGACTTTTACCGGCCGAAACGAAGGGGTGATAATTGTAAGGCAAATTCAATCCAAAGTCTGATTTATGAATTTAAATTAGGGCAATAAGTTCACGTTCGCATTGTACCCCGTTGCAAATACAATAAGGGGCCAGCAAGTGTATTTTCTCAGGGCATCAGATTGGACTTGAATGTTAACGGCGCCAATATCAACCATATCGATGGACCGGTTCATCATTGGCCCGTTACACGTAGAAGGTAAATTTAATATGTTGATTGCATGGGGTATAACACAAGAACACTTATGATAACTATCCTGCATCAAAGGTATATGTAAAGATAAAGTGTGTGGAGAACCGAATCACGTCATTATAGCCCAGCAGGGCAGGCAGCACCCCAGGGAACACAAAACGTTCCCAAAAGATGTCTAAATATTTTCGAAATATATTTCATGGTGAGTAACATAATGTTACGAAAACGTTTGCATACCATGTCGAGAACGTTTTTAGAAAATATTTCGGAAATATGTTCATTCCATTTCAAATTAAAGAATGCACCAGACCTATGAAACAAAACAAAAATATAAACCTTTAAGAACGCTTTGAAAACGTTTTCAGATCGTTCCGTCTAAATGTTTTGTGAAACGTTCCGAGAACATTTTCCTACCATTATTTTCGAAACATTCGGCAAAAAGTTCCTCTGTTCCTACTGTTTCAGTTTGAAGTATACGCAAACTATATCGTAGAAATAAACAAGTTAGGGTGAACTGAATCGATGCAAAATGAACAGTTTGAAATTCGTAAATTTCTCCCTGATAATATATTTGCTTATAAATGAAAAAAATCAAACAAATATGTAAGGAATAAGACTGTCAACAGTGATCATGAGGGCCTTCATATCACGCTGAGCCGATTGACGAGCTCCTTGGATTGTGACTAATTGACCCAGTGTCGAGCGATGACCCGTCATTTCCCTCTAACTGCTTGGGTTGACTGTTTAATCAAACCATACCATGAAGGCTAATGTCAGTCTTCAAGCTATTCCTTGTGTTCGTTATACTGTCCAGCTTGTAAACTATCGAGTAAATCAATAAAGAATATGGACGTAATAAATAACATATGGATTTCGATTCGATGTTTGTCGATCATTGTACATGTTATTGATATTCGATTATAAACATACAGTTAAATACCCCAAAACAGGCTGGGGAAAGAGAGTGGGTGCCAATTTTACCACCCTAGATATACAGTTCTAGGGCTGATGAGGAAGATCGATATCTGGATATGGGTCACATATAAGACACATATTTCGATGCTGATTTCTCTCATATCGATAGCCTGTATCATCGAATCAGCATTGACGGAAAACAACGTGAGGCTATCAGTCTCAGACAAGAGAATGAACTATATGCCCTATTTCGCTCATTGCATTTGGATATTAGCCTACTATCGAAAGGCAAAATAAATCGAAAGGCAAAGAAAATATCAATACTATGGTATACACATAATCCATGTACAATTATTTCACTAGCGTGAACTGAACGATAAAATATATACTACAAATTGAATCCCAATATTTTAATATGAGATATTCCATTGCGCATAAATGAAACATATTCGCTATGAAAGATCATCTACTGCATCAATATTTGTATAAAATATCGAACCATCATTCAACGACATTCACATTTCTACAAATTACATCATCAGATTCTATGCGAAAATTGTTCTTCTGCTGATTACTTTGAATAGATAAAGTAGAAAAAGTAGTCTCTGACAACGTTTTAATTGAACCGTGTCGTGTATTTCACTATGTATATATTTCACAGTTCGAGTGTCATGTCAAATCCCGGGTGTGTTGGGAGGAACGTAGCCCACGCGAGTCCAACACTCCTCGACAGACGTTGATGGAGTAAACATATGTCCTCTATAGAACAAGGGCGTATGTCACTGCACTCGTGCGCGGGTGCATGACCCCAAGATATATCCTATCTTTTAGCAGCGAGTGATTACCAATCCACGCTGGGTGTGATTAAGCGTTTGCGTATCGCTAATAGGCCATGTTTCTCCGTCTTTACTTCACAGAACGAAGGCTTTGCAGAACACATCTCGGCAGTGTTTATTTCGACAAACAATCAATCTTTCCAGTCTTTGCCATTTGTTATCTCGAGATCCGCCAGGAAATAACACGTTGTTTATTAGCGAAATATTTTTTATTTCGACGGTTTGATGAAATACACGATCTTAAATATTGATCTGATGCGTTTGATGAACACTCGTAATTGGCGTGCGATGTTGTCATAGTTTTTAGCTGCTGCTGAACAGCTCAAGTAGTTATCATGTATATCCGCTGGTACGTCCGTTCCCGAATAACTTTGAAAATGTAAATGCGACTGACCAGGTAAATGAGATGACATTTCCCTGGACTGACACGAAATTGGCACACAATTATGTCCCCCTCCAGGAATCTCTGATGAGTTCGTAAGTGGGCTTTTACTGTTTTTATTGCATATCTCGAATTATGGAACGGGACGATCGTTTTGCGACCAACTGAGCTAAATAAGTTAGCTCACGATGCCATATGACATCACTATGACGATGTAATGACGTATGTGACAGAAAATTCGAATACCTCGGCTGACTGTATGAACTTTAATGTACAGTAAACCCATTACCTTCAGTTTTGACCTATGAAATGTGTTACCAACTTATAGGAACAGGATACCGAAATACCAAAATGAGCCAACTTACTGTGTCATATGACGTCACCATGACGTAGCAATAACGTAAGTGACCCAAGGTCCCTACTTTGACATATTGGGGTGAGATTAATACATCATGAAACTAGGCAAAGGTAATACTTATAAGGATCATGCGCGTATCAGGATCTCTATGAAATGAAAATAACATATCACCATGTCAACAGCCAATTGGTGACCATTCAAAGTGGGAATACCAAGGCCCTAACCATCGAAAGTTAGAGGAGAATTAGTTTCTGTTTTTGTCAGTCCAAGAAAAGTTTCTCTTCAATGTTTCTTCTTCCAGAAGTGGACAGCGCACGAGGGAGTTGGGCGGGAAGGGGTGTTATCCCTCTAGTAGTTGAGCCATTGTGATGTATGACCACGTTAAATACCAGGTGACATCACCATATTGTGTGGAGTGGACTACTGATTACACTGGAATAGCATTCTGGAGATGTGAATAAGATGTTTGGGGTCGCATGCATGACCCCGTGCTGGTGGTGGTGAGGTGGTATCCACCTATAGGAGTCACAGTCTCATGATTGCCGGGCTATGGTTTCGAAATTTCAGGGCGAGATGCTGCATGCACTTGGTATTCCAATGATATCGTCACTGTTGAGGGAAGTAAAGTGTTCGACCCTGGTGGGTGAACCACCCATGGAGAGCAAGTGCATACGGCGAGATGATATGGGTTGATAGACAGGCACGTCCTCCGTCATCCTGATTGACCGAAGTGAGCGCATTGTTCTCATCTGAAAAGGAGAGGGTTATGCTAGAGACTGCAATAACAACTACAGTGGGTTATCCTGTCGATACCTGGCATAGTCCTTGCTTTATAGATCATTCTTGAACAAGGTCTGCTGACGTCTGTAGTGCTACTTGCGCACCAACGTCTTGTGCAGTCAGGGCTCACTTCAAAGAAGAATGATTGTAGGGTCTTGATTGGTGAAGTCAGTATTCTAGATATGGACTTTGCTGATGCTGCTGCATTAGTACTCCATTAGTACGCATTTAGTAGTGTGACATCATGTTCCTAGAGGATGTTATGAATTCCATGGGTTGAAATTGAGGCTTCGAGCTGTTTTCAGTACATAGTAGGGCACTGAAGTCCGCCGAAGTATTCGGTCATATACGTCAATACTACGTCACTGTGACGTCATTGGAGATTATAGGTTAGCCTATATGGTATATCACTATCATGTTCCTATATTAAATACATATTTCATAGGACAGAACTGAAGTCTTCTGGTGTTTACTGTACAGTGAAGCCTATGTTGTCTGCCAAAGTACGTTAATTGTCTGTATTTTCAACATACGTCATTACTACGTCACAGTGACCTCATATGAACTTTTGAGTCGGCCTGTTTGGTATTTTGGTATCATGTTTCTTCAGATTGGTAACACATTTCATATGTCAAAACTGATGTCTTAGGGGGTTTACGGTACATTAAAGTCCAAATAGTCCGCCATTTTGACAATTCGACTGATTAACCCTTTTCACATAGCCTGATTTTGGGAGATTTTTCTGGAGATGCTGGGGACCCACTGAGCAACCTAAAACTAAAAAAAACTTTTGTTGCAATTTTTGGACTCGACTATTTACGATTGCGCTTATTCAGCAACAAAGAGAAGGCTGTATTAGGGATCGAGGAGGACCACTCTCTATTGCGTTTCAGAAGGAGAGGGTCATTACACGGAGACGGCATCATACAAATGACTTTCCCTCATTGTGAGCAATCGGCATAGACGCGGACTTGAACCGGTAACCGCCCTTCACGTAGTCTACAAGTGTACGTAAGACAACTGCAAGCAATTCCCCCTATTGGTCGATACCCCATATACATGTGATCAAGAATTAGCCGGTGGGAAAATATCGTTAACGTCTCTCAGAACTAGTTATGCACACGAAAGGAAATTAGATGGACGTCGCATACAATTTTGGGTTGATACATTTCCCGGCCGAAAACAAAGGGACAGTAATGATGCGAACTAATTCAATTAGGGCAGTAACCTTCGTGTTGTATTTAGATCTGAATAGAAAAAGGGGCCAGTAGGGTTGTTTACTTAGAGCGCTAAATAAGATTTAGGTGTCGACGGCGCCAATATTATCATTTCTCGTTGTCCCAGTTGATAATATATCTGTTACGAGTGCTGTCTTGCTTCATGGGATGAGTAGGCGACCACCACCTATTTTTAGAAACTGTTCGAAATGAGTAATAAAAACAGTTAAGAGAACGGAATAATATAAAACAGACAGTGTTCAGCAAGGACATTATAATATTGTTTTGACCAATACTGGAACATCAGCACTAGTGGAAATAACGTCAGCAATGTACGAGCTTTTGAGCAGTATATCCACACTTTCTACATTCGATATTGAACACATGTCAAGTAGTGTCTATGTTTATTGGCATGCTGCGCATGGTGTATGCCGAAACTCTAGATACCCACATCGCCACACAGTTAACTCCCATTTTTTGACTAAATATTGTTAGAAATAGTTTGGGGCATTATTTTTATTGTGTTCTCCTGAACACACAATCATGAAATATATGCCCTTCGCAGTATAGGGGATGGTGTAACGTATTGGAAAACAAGACTACTTTTCGTTATATATTTCAACTGCAAAATGCGATGTGAAAGGAAGTCCTTAATCAGAAGACCAGTGACTTCCCCAACGGTCACCCTGAGTGCCTTTCATCGTGCGCCCTCCAGAGTGCTACAAGCTCCAAGGAGAGAATCACTCAGGAATTAGGCAACTGTGAAATTATCGAATTATTATAAGGAAACGGGGTATTGGGGCCGTAATAGGGGGTAATATGATGTCACAGGAGATGATGGGAATTGGTTCATATGTAAGACGTCAGACGTGCCATGATACGAATATCATTTAAAACACCCCTACTGTTTCATTTGCATCAATGAATGCTCCTGCTGAGACGATTGTCAAATTACCTGGATCGTAACTGATTGCTTACCTCCTGGATCGACTGTTTGATCAAGCGAGATCTTTGTCAAATGGAATGCTTCATTCTGAACGAACAACGAGATTACATTTACCTTTTGAATTAAAGAAAACATTGGCTATATTATCAGCCCTTCAGTAAAATGAAGTACTTTCGTACAGAATATACGATCATTGCGCATAACTCAGAATAACAATTATTCAAACCAATAACGAATTATAACTTACTAAAATCATTATCGAATGAACCATATTCAATTATGATCTATCAGACAATTCAAATTACTGCTCTCAAACCCGGGTGGTTTGGTGGAGAAACTTTCGATACTACACTCGCCGACGTAACGACTTTGTTGAGCGCCGCAAGGTTGAATAATCCTTACCGCGGGGTGATACGAAGTTGGAGTCACAGCTGCGCTTAGTCAACATTGATCAAATTTAACTGAGCCTATCGTTTGCGTCAATAGGTCAATTAAACGACTCTCACACAGCGAAGTTATACTGCCCTTATTTGTTGATGCAGGAAATGGAACATATGATTGATTTAGGTTCTCAGAAAAGGTATGTGTAACGATGAGGGGAGTAATTAGTCACACCTCACAGGATGAGACAGGAACTGAGGAAATCATCAAATGACGCAACAGAAATATGTGGACCAGTTATAACTGTAACAATGAGTAGCACAACATAGACTTTCACATAATGTATTCCTAACAATTCGAAACTCGCCAGCGAGGCGACAAGAAAGTTCTCCTAATATATGCAGCTGCATATTACACCGATTTCACGATCTCATCACAGGCTACCTGATACGAAAGGAGTTGAGTTTAAGATCCTCCTCCTCACATACGAGTCTAGGAATGATTTGGCTCCACGGTATACCAGTACCACTGACCTCATTACTGCAAAGTAGCTCCTCCCGTTGTAACGGTTACTCTTCGATCATCCTCTCACCTTCACCTCCATATCAGGAATTGTTTGAATCTGTCAGTTTTTAGGGAGAAACTCGAATCGTTTTGTTATAACGTTATTCATTTTGCCTTGTCAAGCGCTCAGAAACCGGTTCGTTGTCTAAGCTATAGGCCTAATGTTCACATATAGGCCCACGCCGTTAATGAACTAATCCCTCTAGTGGTTCATTAATTATGGATACATTTCTATCAACATCCTGACTCGACATATTTTTTAATTGAAGTTCGTTCGTTTCCGAAGACTCCAGAAGTACCATAGCTGATGAGGAAGTAAGGTTATTGACTTTCAGTGACTCAACAAAGTAACGTCCCTGCATGATAGGCAAGGTTTATCAGTAATCAATAATCACAAAGGATGTACCTAGTGTGGAGTAACTGAATCATGTTCATGGTATATATGCTGACATTCCATCTTTACAATTCTCCAACTTGAGGTAGGAGGCAAAGACCTGCAGACCGGATCGTGGAGAAGAAACACTCGCGGTACGAACCACGTTATTACCATTCAGTTGCAAGACTTTAATCACTCCTACTCTCATGAAATAATTATTGTAAGTGGGAAACTGTACCTACCGCGACCGAAGGGAGTGGTGAATGGCAGTATGCGTATACTGCCATTCAGTATCCGTGCCTTAATAGGGCCTGGATACTAGGTAAACTCAATTTGAATGTAGATATGCTCTAATCTCATCTCTTGGTCATATTGGCATATTTGACCACAGTATGTGATTTGAATACGCACACTTACGCTACAGACAATCACGGCCAAATCTGACGATCCATTTCCTGTTGAAAACATCTCGACAATGTAATTGGCACACACCGTCGGAATATATGTTAATTTTGTCATGGACGTAACACCTTTGTTCCTCCTATTCATAGATTGATTGGCACCGCTCTGGGAACGCGTTTGCTGTGATCAGTCACTGTATCAATCTGTGTTGCGTTTGATGGACACGAGGTCAGACAATGCCTCCGACTTTACTCTCAGAGGAATCCAGAAACGATCAATAGTTCAGGAGGCGAGAGGGAATTCTAATGAATCTTTTATGAAAAATCTGCGTCATTAAGAACTCAATTCACACTTGGTTAAAATCCCCGGTGGCTCGGGGGAAATGATAGCATGTATTAATATATATGAATGAAGTGATGGCGAGTCAGCCTAATTTGACAGCTCGATCATGGGTAATTCATACAGAACGAGCAAATCAATGCATTGTTTCAGTATCAAGTTTTACTTTTTGTTTGTAACGGGTGTAATAATTGAACCGCCAATCGTATTACAGGGTGTGAATAAGGATTTCTCCTGTTTCCCCCTTCAGACGGTGGATTACAGGAATGTCACACTGTCTAGAGTGGGCGGGATATTTCATCGCTGATGTGTTAATGATCACGAGCATTGGAGTTCTGCTATTTGTTGGTTGTTACTATCGGTTGAACGTTATGACAGGCCTTGATTGAACCACCAATCATAATAAAACGTGTGAAATAGGACTTTTCCCAGTGTCAATCTTCGAAGTAGTAGAGTCATGTCTATACCAGTGTTGTAGTCGAGACCGGTCTCGGTCTCGGATTTTTCCTGAATTGCCGGTCTCGGTCTCGAGTTCGAGACCGGTCTCGGTCTCGGCTCCTCCGGTCTCGACTACATCCCTGGTCTATACAGCTCTGACCGGGGTGGTAATGATAACACCAGTTTTGGATATCATTCCGAATTGAAGTAACTTAAAGACATGGATTTAATGAGATAAAACAGTGTATTATTATTACTTTTCTTCTTCTTATATTATTACTAATGTTTAGTATGCAGCTGTGGAATAACATCTTAAAGAGACATCCATATGAATCAGACTACTTGTGTTTTGAATACGGGAACAAATGCGGATACAGTACTCAACCTATTGATAATTCATGTTGGAAGTCTCAGTTTATCAGTGGGTTTATCGAAAAGTGCCATTATCTGAAGTGAATGAAACGCATTAGTTCTAAACGTAGTTTCGAAGTTCATCCGTCGGGTCAGATACACTGTTCGCTCCATATACTATGTAATAATTTATTAATTTAGACAACTGGGAAGTTTTTCAAACGTGGTAATATGTAACGCAGTGTTCTTATTGATGAGTATGTTCTGTGTCTGGAGGTTCTCATTATAATTCCCCCTCTTTCAAACTATAATAGTTCCATAATATAACATTCTGTGTCGGTGTGGATGTCGAAATCATAGATATGAATGAAAAAATATGCAGTCTGTTCATCAGTCATTCACGTAATCTATGAATTCATGTAGGGCAAGGGCTGCTAAATTACCCGAATCTACAAAGCGAAGATTTCTGATGGAAAAAATCGCTCGAGGGGAAAATGTCGTTTATGTTCCACACAACTAATTAGGCCTATGGGGCCCCTCTTTTTGTACGCGGGAAAATCACGGACGTCGCCCACAATGTTTTTGTTTAGGACTTTTACTCAACTTTTACTGCTAACTATAAAAAAGACTTTAGAAATATGAAACGTTCACGTCGTATTTAGGTTTGAATCGAATAAGGGTCCAGCGAGTTATTTCATTAGAATGAGACCAAAGTGTCAACGACGCAAATGAAAATGTTTCCTATTTGAACAGTATCGACCTATCGGCTCGTATACACGTATAGTTCTTCACTGCGGGTAACGCCGTCCATTGAAGATACGGTTCGCACGTTTCTGTCGCTGATGGTGTTGGGTATAACACATTAGGCCTACTGTCTTGTTTTAATGACTGTGCGAAGATTTGTGCATGTTAGAGTAAAGGGTGTGGGAGAGTAGGAGTAGGAGTAACTTACTAGAGCATCGGAACCCGCAGGTGGGAGGTCGTAGGCTTAATCCAATAGTCGGTCATGCCAAATACTTTTACAAAGAATATAGGCTGTTGGGTTGCCGGACAACTCCCACCCGGACAATTGCCACCCAGACAATTGCCACCCGTAACGTGGCTCTAACTTTAAACCCTAACCCTAAATCTGACCTCAAAAACAATTTTGTTGAATGGGAATTGTCCGGGTGAGAGTAGTCCGGTTGCCAATTGTCCAGTCACGGGCTGTTATACCAGAACACAAAAGCTATATCTGACAGTCACTGCATCCTGTCTCTGATCCTAACAAAGATTACGACCGATGCTTTTGATAGCACTCGCTATTCAGACTAGACAACCGCTGACGGGTAAACCACCAACATGTAATATCCCCAGACTTGAGCGATCAGTGGGAAAGCGATTATGCAAATTTGACATTTGGTGACTTTGAGATGACCTTATTGTTTCCGGAACCAACTATAGTCCACATCTACCAAGTTTGGTTCAAATCTGACAGGGTTTGACAAATTTACGAATTTGACCTCCAATGACCTCAAATTGACCGCCATGTAACTATATACCAAGAACACCGAATTCTGTTTGAATTTTGAAGGAGATAGAATAACGAAATCGTTCGCTCTTAGTCTATCTCTGGCATGCACGCGTAACGACTTGGTTAAGCGCCGCAAGGTAGAACAATCTTTTCTCGTGGGATGTTGATGTATTCAAGTCCCAATTCAAGTCTGCAATTCATTGAATTCAGCTAATTCCATCCTTTGATAGCTCGAGGTTATCTACAAACTTCAGGTTCACAAGGATATCTACCGGCAGCAGTGTCTCAACTACAACAAGCTCCTACTAGACACGAAGATCGCATATTACCGTGAGAAGATCCGAGCCGCTGATCAACACAACATGTTCAAGCTGGTGGGTAAGCTGTCTTCTCCTAACAAATGTGCAGTTCTTTTCAGCTGTGACTCATCCAAACAATTGGCTGGTTCTTTCGTCGAGTTCTTCAAACTGAAGATTACAAAACTGTTGAGCAAGTTGAAGCCGGTGAACTGCCCGGAACTGTCCGTTGAACTTCGAAACTCTTGCCAGTCCAAGTTGAATGTTTTCCAGGCAGTGACTGAAATTATTGTCCGCCAAATAATTATGTCATCTTCTTCTGCTACTTGTGTCCTTGATCCGCTGCCGACCATACTCACTAAAAAATACATTGATAGGTTGCTCCCTGCTATTACTGCTATGGTCAATGCGAGCTTGGGGTCAGGGGTTATGCCAGACCTTTTCAAGAAAGCTGTTGTTACTCCTATCCTCAAAAAGGCTGATGGTTCTCATGACGATCTTGAAAACTATCGCCCGGTTTCAAATTTAAACTTTTTTGGCAAAGTTGTTGAAAGGGCTGTTTCAATTCAAATAATGAGCTATCTAACTGAGAATAACTTGCATATCCCCACACAGTCTGCATATAAGAAACAACATGGTGTTGAGACTGCACTTACTCGAGTGCAAAACGATATACTACTTTGTCTTGACAAGCGCCATGAGGCCCTGCTGGTTTTATTAGATTTTAGCTCGGCTTTCGATACGATCAACCATGACATGTTACTTGAGAGGCTTAAGAAGCGTTATGGGTTCGAGGGTCTAGTTCTGAGCTGGTTTTCCTCATACCTTCGTAATCGATCACATGTTGTGAAAATTGAAAATGATTTTTCTCATCCTAGTTCCGACTATTGTGGGGTCCCACAGGGTTCTGTGCTGGGGCCAATACTGTTTACTTTGTACAGTGCCCCTATTTATAGTATAATCGAGGCTCATGGCCTATGCTCAATGATTTATGCTGATGACACCCAGGTGTACGTTACATTTCATGCTAGTGATAGGGATATTGCTGTTGCAAGGATCAATAGTTGTATCAAGGATATTACTTCCTGGTCTTCAAGGAATGAATTGGTCATCAATGCCGCTAAAACCGA
>JAUOBX010615640.1:0-15812 GCA_032360705.1 Eupentacta quinquesemita | reverse complement strand
GTCTGGAGAGAACGAGTGCACGAACAACAAGGTGGCATGTGTCATAATCGAGGAAACGGCGTAAGCGTGTAATGTTGAGGAGCTGATACGTGAGGCTGCTGCAGAGGAATTTCACCTGAGCCGACATAGACATGGTTGAGTCGAATATAACCCCCAGATTCCTAATAGTTTCCGAAGGGCTTTTGTGAGTGTCCCCGACTCCCCGACTGATTTACGATCATTATATGAAATCGGCTAGCTCAGTCGTGGAGCTCACGACTGGTGATCAGAAGGTTGCGAGTTAGAATCCCGGACGGCTGGCGTTTCTGGTGCGTCCATAGGCAAGGCGCTTCATCTCTATTGCCTCGTACAACCCAGGCATTATTGGGAACCCTGAATAAACTTTAAACGTGGTTGGCTAGAGTGTCGAGCGGGATATCCAGAGATTACCAGTTCAACTCTGCGTTGCACCTTTGAGCAAGGTGCTCTATCCCAACCGCTCACAATGAGTGGAAGGTGATTTGTATGTCACTGTATGTGTGTATTGATCACTTCCTTCGCATTGAGGTAATTGCTTCAGAGGCATTGCCTTTGTCTGTGACTTGGTGAGGGTTTGCAACTGACGAGAGTGCTGTATCCAGGTATGCACCCTTGTCGGCTTGTATGGGATCAGTACTCGTGTCCGGCAAGTAAACCATGAGAACAAAAATGGATTTTGCTTTTTGATCGAAACTGATATCTTTGCCATTTATTTTTACCTTCTCCTCCTGTTTTATTCCCATAGGGTGGCCACACCATTACCTCAATGCCTGGAGCCACTCCCATGAAACCAGGCTCCGCAGTAAGTACACTTACAGATATGTGAAGTGTTGCCATATCATGTTTTGCAACATGGTATCACACATTATTGCATTTGTATAGTAGAGTACTGAAGTTGGATGACATCAGCATTCCTCAACAACTGGTTCACACGAAGAAACCTCAAATTATGCGAAGCATCGACAATTGAAGTCTATATCATGGACAAACTGATGATATAGATAGATAGACGCTAGCTTTTCACATCGCATTTGAGCCCAAACCATCGGAAAGAGATAAATTATTTAAAATCTGTCCATGTTATGTACAATCTCGCTCCCATTTCCTGGGAGTATTACAAGATAGAGTTCACACGAGCATGAAATAATATCCCTTAGAGCAGGGGTAGCGCCAAGCCCCAAATTTGGTGGGTCCGGAAGCAGGTTTTCAGTCCCCTTAAGGGGTCCAGCTCTGATTTCAAGGGGTCCGACTGTCAAAGTTGACATGTTATTCACAGCCCGGGAACTAATGTTGCTCCCCATTTTCACGATGATTGGGGCTCAGCTCAATATTTGCTAACCCAGACAGTAGCTCAAGGAACAAGATGTGTAATATGATACTTGATTTCAAGTCCCAAACTCCCAATTTCGGGATGGCAAAGTACAATCCACATTCCACATTGCAACCATCCACACTGGCTAAATTTAGCGGTACTGCAGTGATTATACAAAGGGCCTTTCATATTTCTCCATTCATGCTTAGGCAGGATTTTTTTTCAATGCTGACTACGCTTTTGCAACGATTGCAAAACTAGTAGGGCTAGGGCCTTAACCTATTATGTTAAAAGATATAACGAACAACTTATTTTGTTGCCTGTACTGAAGGCTATGATGTTCCAACAGTAAGCTAGGGCCCAACTAAGTAGTACTGAATTAGACCTAGAGGGGATTTGTCAATCCTAAGTTGGGGCTGGAGCCGCTGCATGGACCCCAGTGGCCTAAATTTATTTATCATGGCACTGCCTATTGTCAATTATGACCAGAATATAGCTTAAAATCTCTCAGGCTATTGTTTCCAGCACACGCATGTAGTTGAGTAGCCTGGCATATATCCAATATAAGAAACCTATGACTCTCTCAACAGTCGATAGTTGGGACTTAGTTCCAGTAACGTTTGGCCTAATGTTATGCCTTGTAGTTGTAGATATCCTGTAGTAGCATGGTGGTCCATTGATTTGCGCATCGCGCATTCAAACCACAATAACTTTTCCATTGTGTTTTGAATCTTCCAAGTATTAAAGATCACCATGAGAATCACCTGATCGAGCTCTTTCAAATGACATATAACTAAGGCATATTGCATGGAAAATGTACGAGTTGTGAATCAAAGAAAACATAAGTCATTTTTTGTGTCATCCCCATTGATTTGCGCACTCGCCGGTAGATTGGACCTAATATTCCTGGACAAAGTTGTATGACAGCCTGACAGGTTTGTCAAAATAATAATTTGTTACATAGAAAGTGCACAATCCCCATCAGACAACTATTGAAACGATCCCTAACACTTGAAGAAATTTGCTGATTTTCGTAGTTAGGATAGCAGCTTAGGCTACGATTTAGTGTTGCTAGGTATAGGACAAGTGCGTAAATCAAGCAACAGCAAGAAAAGGAGGGCACCAAGACGGTTTCGGTGCTTCTCGTGCCCTCGAACACACCACTGATGACCGGTGCCTCAAAAGAAGATGTAAGTTAGCAAATATACTCTAATAACCCAATTTCGCAAGGAACTTCACTGATTACCAGTACATGCCCGCATTGAGTAGAAGATACTCCTCGTGGTTTTCCGCGCCATCCACTCCGGTGCTTTAGCATATCTGTGTGACATCCTGGTCAGACAAGTTAGCGATAGCCCCACACGATGTCATCATCGCGGCCTGCTAAAAATTCCACCAAGCCAGAACCAGATCTTATGACGATCGGGGTTTCTGCCATGCTGCACACATGTTGTGGAACAGCCTCCCCCCCAGAGGGCCCAGACCTGCGCACCGTGGACAGTTTGCCGCTCTTCAAGACCAGATTCAAGACGTTTTTGTTTTCCCGTTGTTATCAATGTATATTATGTTGTTTCGTTGCATGCATCACCCGTAAAGCGCATTGAGCAACCCAGGGTTGGATTCTGAATGCGCTTTATAAATATCATCATTATTATTATTATTATCAACCTCCGCCATTCTAACAAAGTAGCCTTTGTACATTTTTATTCATAATGAATTCAATTTTGCATTGACCGGCCTCTTTCTTCGTGATTATAGATCAGACCCTATTTTCACTGTATTATTGACTGGGATTGTTCCTCATTGCTCACTCATTACAATATGTAGTAACAGCATTGACCTCAGCAGAAACTGCGCTCAGTGTCCATCGAGGCGAGTTGTCATCACTTTTCAAGCTTAGACGTCTTCGTCAGATGTCTATCGGAGAAGATCCAAATGACTGATATTAGAGAGCCAAGGAGACTCAGCACGACGTGAGTTGCGAATGCCCATCGATAGGATCCGGTGAGGTCGATTACAGCTCCTGGAAATAATCAATTGGAATTAGTATTAGTGATGAGACCAGCTGATGCGTACTGTATCGGAAGGTATTTCATGATTGGTTACTGTCATTGTAAAGGTCGGATTCCATATGTGCGGATGCGAAATGCGGCAAAACACTCAAACGTCGCTCCCACGCGAACGCAAACATGGAAAGTGTCCGAATAAGCTGTTTTATGGTAATAGAGATATAAATTTATCCCAATGCCGCATACCGCAAAGGTATTATATGGAATACCCCCCTCATAGAGCATTCAAACTACTGTATTTATCCGCTGTTATCAATTTATTGTGTTCGCTCATCCTCATACAGGCTTTTCCTGTCCAAAAGCATGATTCTTCTTCACCAAGCAGCGATTTCTAAATTTATACCGCATCCC
The DNA here is from genome assembly GCA_032360705.1 of Eupentacta quinquesemita. NCBI lineage: Eukaryota > Metazoa > Echinodermata > Holothuroidea > Dendrochirotida > Sclerodactylidae > Eupentacta > Eupentacta quinquesemita. The sequence continues at coordinate 12,062 of JAUOBX010615640.1, read as the reverse complement.
GCATCCGCACATATGGAACCCAACCTTAAGGCTGTACCCGGTGGAGGATACTCAGCTGACAATGGGGGTGCAGTATCCATGTCTGCCCCATTACAGGGCCATAAATTGGTTCGACCACTGTCCGGCCAGGATCCATAATAACCGATATGAACAGGAACTACATGTATAGATGACAAATAAATTTATCAACTTCTCATCATTATTGATAACATAGAGGCAGGCATATTTGCAAAGATTTGTTCATGTATGTAGTATGTTTTCATACTAATTGTAGTCTCCATGCATTTAGCCTGCTTCATTCCCAACTGAGCATTGTCATCAAGGTTATACCTAATGTACGTTATTTCAAATTTGGCGGAAAGTCAGTAATTCGTTATAAAGATAGAGCTCTGAATTATGAAAAGGTCAGCCTCTAACAGGTCGGCCTCTAACGAATGAGGTTTGTCCAGATTACGTGATCGTGCATTGACGTATGAGTCATATTCTGTTACAAAAATGGTTATGTGTAATATCCTCGAAAGGAAACCTATAACTTGTAACCTCATATTGTTGAACCATTCGAACTTTGAGAGGAATACATCGTACTGCTCTGTTTTCCTTTTAATACAGGGTGAATCACGATCTCTTGGTCATTATAGCCTTTGAGTCATATTCTGTTGAAGAAAATGGTTATGTGAGATACTTTTGAAAGTGAAAGCATAACTCATTACTTCCCAAACTGTTGAACCATTCGAAATGAACACATTGCTATTGTTTTCGCTTCATTACAGGGAGATCCACGAATATTAGTCTTTGAGTAAAAATTGTTATATGTCATACCGTAATTCTGAAGGAGAAACTCATTACCTGTCAACTATTGCACAATTTCAACTTCGTTAGTATGACTACATTGTTACCGCTCATTTCCGCCTCAATGGGCCTACATGGTGATTAACGAATACTTGATCATTAGTCTTGGTTATGTGTAATATTCCTCGAAAGGTAACCTATTACTCCCTAAATTAAACTGTTGAACCATTTGAACTTTGTTTTTGCTGCATCACAGCGTGATCCACGGAACAAGAGCCGTTCAGAGGACGATATTATTGCCTATACTTGGCGTCACTTCATCGAAGACGGGCAGGGTGAACCAGATTGGCTTCTCAGATTCCCTATGACAAAGGTGATCCTCTCTTCCTTGTATCATTAGTTGTTACGAGAGAAAACACACATTTGATCCAGCCTAATGGGTTGAGGTGTCGAGCTAGTAATTCAGAGATTATCAGTTCCAGTCCGCGTTGCATTCTCGAGCAAGGTGCTCCATCCCAGGATCTGAGAAAGTTGTTGGATCCTGGAGTTCACTGGTCGTCCGTCGGATGGGGACGTGAAATGGCGGTCCCGAAAGCAGGTTGGGAATGGTACTGTACACCCCTGCCTCGATACCATCTGAGCACTAGTCGAAAAGAGAAGGCGTGTTATCGACGATGCTCATCCACGATCAACACGGCCAGGATTCCTCGATGAGCCTTCAGTGGCTTCCTGAACCTGTAGAAATCAAACCAATCAAACCAATCCCAATCGCTCACAATGGAAGGTGATTTGCAAGTTGCGTCCGCGTGTAACAATCCTTCCTTCATAGCGGTCACGCCGCAGAGTCATTGTCTTGCTCCGTGTCCTGTTGGAGGTTCGCAGCCCACTAGAGTGCTGTATACAGGTATACGGCCTTGTCAGTATGTGTTCGATACTCGTGTCTGTCAAGTAAACCATAAAAAGGCTAAAGTTGGTGACTGGTTTCAAGGTTTCCCAGTCAGTCAGTAAAGTGAATGCATATGCTTATAATAAGAGACGGTTGAAGATGACACGGAGGAGGCAGGTGGAGGAGGAAACACACAAGGTTGGATTGAGAAGGGAGGATGCCATAAACCGAGCGGGTGGGTGTGGGAGTGGTTGCTGTTAGAGTAAGGTGAATCCGGCCACCACGGGGGTAGGGGATTAAAATGGCCTTTTGTATAGTGTGATGTTGGCTGGTGATGAAACATGACTTTTAGTGTCGGCCAAATCACTACCGGTAGTACCGGTGCGAATACATGCTTTGAATTTTGGCATGCGCTCAGGTAACATATTCGGAAAATAACTTTCTTCTTCAACTATAACTTTATTCTATACCTACACAGGCAGCGGTACGTGCTATGGATACTATCACCGAGTTTGCTAACAAAGCCATCTCAAAGTTCTTCGTAGCCGGTGCTTCAAAGGTAAGGAAACGAGTGTGTTCTGTGTAAAATATTTGCTATTTGACAGGGCAAAAAGAAACAAACTGTACCACCTTACAATTTAAAGATTATATATATTTAGGGATATGTAATACTGAATATTGACTGTACACTAAAATTGTTTTTACATCGAATAAGTTAATGAGGAATTCTTCAATATTAGGTTACAATATGCCAATAAATATTCGTACATTCCACTCAATGGGTGACCCATACTCATGGGTGACGATCAAACAGATAAAATGCACATATACTTAATGTTACAATTGATGAGGTCCTCATTTCACTCAATTTATGTAATCTGTGTGCGCATCTAAGACAAAACTGATTACTAACAGCATAACCTCAATCACGAGGAGCATTGTGGCCGGTCGTCAAAAACTAGAGACTGTACATCATCAACTGAGAAGGCTCAAATGCTAAAATCCTGGCTAGATCTGTACAGACAGCAGCGGCATTAGCAAAGCTGAAACCAATCCAGATGGACATGGAAATCTCACTCATGTCCAAGCTAAACCTCCTACGTGCTCTTGTTCTGTCGATCTTCCTGTGCGCTCTGACAGTCTGAGTCGTGGACTCTTACAGTTGAGCTGGAGAAGAAGATTCGGGCTGTGGAAATGAGGTGCATCAGAACAGTCCTTGACATCTCATACACCGACCACATCACCAATGAAGAGATATGCAGAACAGTCAAACAACATGTTCCCCACTATGAAGACTTGCTGACCACAGGCAAGAGAAAAACGTTACGATGGTATGGACATGTGACACGATATGACGGGATGTCAAAAACGGTTCTACAAGAAAATGTACGAGGGAAGTGGAGGCGGGGCAAACGAACAGAAAAAGAAATGGGCCGACACCATCGAGGAGTGGACCGGCATGAGCTTTGCGACAACCCAGGCTGTTGCTCATAATCGACAGGGGTGGAGACGGCTGATACGATCACTTCTACAGCGCCCCTACGACCTGGTGGGTTATGAGACTAGTAAGCTGTAAGCAGTATATGAGGTTGGCGGTCGCGTTTCCGTAGAGTTGCCTACCTCGGGGCAAATTGATGAATCAACTGATTGGCTATGTAAGCCGACTCTCGGAATACCTGGTAATCACAAAATAATGTTTCATCATTTTTCATATCCCCTTTAAATTTCAGAGAGGTTGGGCGACTTGGACTACTGCTGCAATGGATCGACGAGTCATCGGTATCGCACCTTTAGTACTGGACTGTCTTAACTTCAATCTGGTGAGTAACGGCTGACAGCTGTTGCTATAGTGAAGCACATCGTCACTTGTTACTTGTATCTAGGCTTCCCTAGCAGCCAACTCTTCTTGATGAGTAGGCAAGATAACCATCGTCGTACGTGTTTTTTAGTTTGATATCAACAATATATATATATATATATATCCCCTTTCCTTCAGCGCTTCCACAAGTCAGTGACATGCTCAAAGCGCTCTACAGATATTACTTTGATCATAGGAAGCGGTACGCACTCCAACAATCCTGAGGAGAACATATGTGGCCTAAGGTCGCCCTGTGTTTTCAAGCTGATGGCCGGGATTTGAACTCGCGAACTTCCGACCCCCAGTCTAGAGCTCTGCCGACTGAGCCATTCCTATGTGATTGGTCATTGGTCAATGGGAAACAGCGATTTAAAACATCAATAGTATCCGTTAGGATGAAGAAGTGGAACACGAAATCGGTCACTTCCAAGTTTCACTAATAACTATCGGCATGTTTTGAGATTCATCAACACAGATTGTTTGAAATGTCGAATACGTTCGTGGCCAAAATACCGCATACCGGTACGTCTATGTAATTGTTTGCGGGGAAATTTATCGCAACATGCTGTTCGAAACCTATTCATACATGCGCTGGTATAAGTTCATGGTTACTCCATGTTATCATCAAGTTCATTCCCTCTTAACACACTGCAGTCCCCGTAAAATGTGATTTTCTCTATACCGCACCCGGAATCGGATTAAAAACCAGTCGGTAGAGTTTAGGACTGGTGATCAGAATGTTGCGAGACCGAATTCCGGCCCGCTGGCTTTCCGGTGCCTCGTCTCTCCCAGGCGTTATTGGGAACCTTGTGAAGAGATTTGTTGATGGTAGCATGTACCGTATATGGCAGCCCTATTTGGATGTCCCCGGGGGAAATGCGACGTGATTCGTGGAAAGGGATGCGCACTGGAAATGCGGGGGTGCAAGTCGCTAATTATCAGGTGTAATATCTGTGAAGCGTTTTGGACCGTAGTGAATCCGTGATGGGGCGCTTTATAAGAGCCGTATATTATCATCCGCCTCTGTAGTCTTCAACGCGTTTATACAGTTGTCCCGGTATCTATCAACAAAATTAAAAATACTTCGGATAGTTTGTTGACGTGGACTAATTACCTTATGCCATATATAGGTCACCTAATCGACTGACAAACAGTGCTTATAAGGGCGATCATCTAGATGTCAACTGACAACTACTCTTATCTCCCCTCTCCCCGAACAGAATATACATCACATGTACCAGAGTCTTGGTGGATGGACCTTCGCCTTTGAACCCTACTGGTCCGAAAAAATCTGCCAGTACCTCGATTCGCCTGGGATCCATGATATGGAAGCCTTGGTCGACCCTTATGGTAAGTCCACGATACCGAATAAACTAGACGACTCGCCTGCTGGGGAACTGAAAATACAGATCCCGCACGACGACAGTCGAAATGTTCAAGTTTTTGTATCTCGATTGTTCGTTCATTGTTTTTTCTCGTTGTTTTGTGTTCGTTTTTTTGTTTTGGAGTGGCGGGGGTATTAAGGCAGGATGATTATTTTTCAATACAGCGACCCGCTAACAGCGCTCGTAAAATTTCACTAAAAAATAATACATAATAAGTTCATATGACATATGGGGCATCCTAAGCGGGGGAAACATGAATATCAAAATGGTGAAAAGTTGCAAAAATCCTCAAATGTTGAAACAACGGGCAAACGATTTACCGGATGATTTCTGGAGACTGACCAGAGGCTGGGGGATTTTCCTTTGACGGTGACGAACAAAATTGGTAAGAGCTGGGAAATCACGGCAGCCATTGTAAAAACCAAAGGAGTATAGGCCCAATTGTTACTGGTCAATATGCCCAATAGCAGATACATTCAGGTATGCTTGAGATTGAAGGGTACTGCATCTATATCTTCCTATCTATCTATCTAATTTGTTATTAGTGGTGATACTTCGGACGCCAAAAACTTGACATTGGAATATCGGATTGAGAAAAGGTTTCCCTTCAAGGTCACTGGATGATGTACTCGAGCATGCAGTGTCCCTTTAACTCCTCATTACAGTCAGATGTATTTTACGGTTTGAATGATTTCGATTTTACGGGTTCCGGATGATAATGAAGGCTCATCAAGGAACACAGCATGACCATGTTGATCGTGGATAAGCACCCGTGAATTAACCGCATTACTCTTTTAAGGGAGACGGAACGTGCCCCTAACAAATGCCTGGACATTTTGCCTGTGTCATGACGTCATGAGTACCAGGCAACATAATATTCCTGCTTCTCTTACAGCGTACATCGACCGTCTAACCATGCCTAAGTTTGTAGTTTCTGCTGGTGGCGATGAGTTCTTTCTGCCAGATGACTCTCATTTCTGGTACAAAGCAATGAAGGGTCCCACATACTTACGGTGAGTTTATGTACACTTCATTATCCATACTGTGTCCTGGATAAATCCGTCGAATACGTTCGAATAGTTTTTCTGAGTGATCAGGTAATATGATGTTGTACTGTTAGGCTACATACCAAGTATCTCATTGGACATGATAATACATTGCCAAGAACTACTGCAATCCTTTCTACTGCAGTATATTCAGCTGTGAACCTGCATCCCATACTGCTCGAAAGAAATCAAGGGTTTTTGGGCCGTGATGGCAATATCAGGGGGAGGATATAATATCCGTACATATACGGTGATATACAGAATGCCTACCCCGGGAAATGTAGTACACGCTCGATGCTTGTAAAAAATGTAATGCAATTGGTACCGCCTCTCATTTTACCTTATAACATTATTCTCAATATTTACTTCGAACCAATTTCTATAGAATTGTTGTAATATTTCAAATTTTCTCACCACAGTATCCACGCTAATGCCGAACACTCACTGATTCTCCACCACCTGAACGTAATGGACGAGTTATCCGCCTTCTTTCTGTCGGTCATGGAAGTAAGAGATTGTGTTAAAGGTCCCACAAGGATCGTCATATTCAAGGCTAATATGATAGAGGGTGGAAAACTGATTATATCAGTCAAAACCCGACACATTCCAATTCCCGACGCGTTGGACCTGTACTTCTTGACGCGTCGGAAGTGTTTCTTGACGCGTCGGAAGCGGGATCGGAGAAGTTTTGACGCGTCCGAAGCGTCTCTTGACGCGTCGGGAGCAGGTTCAACGCGTAGAGCCTAACTAAAAGGTCCGTTCTGATTGGTCGAGTTCGCTACGCGTTGGAAAAAAGTTCAAAGCTCTGATGCGTTATGACCCATATGGCCAATCATAGACGTTCATACGACTCTCCATTGCAGAGTTACAGGCTTTTGAAGTTTGTACCATGGTGATTGCGCAATACGAAAAGCATCCCAGCATGCAATATTAATTGCTGTCTCAAATATCTTTTGTTTTCTTTTGAAATTTAAAAATAGTTTCACTGTCAAAAAAACTGATAGCCAGCAGGGGTAACTTCCGTTTGATAAGATGGTAGGTGCTAGCAGGAAAACAAAGGAAATCTATGTGTATGTTGATGTTTGTAGCTCGAACTGAAACAATGAAATATATAAGAAATTTTCGCAAGTTATACAACTGCAATGACACAGATTATCGCGCGATCAGCATGGTGGTCAGACTTTGAAGTCCAAAAACTTTGCAACGGAACATTGTACAGAGATGTGGTTGGACCACCAATTTTAGGTTTCCAATCCTCAATGATATAAGCTGATGATCATGCCCATTCTCGTGAAACTCTTGGCCTTGTTCCTACACCTATTGTTACCAATGTATGAACAACTGGATACAAGGCCTCCTCTGATTGGCTGCTAGCTTTGTATATAATTGATTGTTCTCTATTGTTAGAAATGAGGACTATTTATGGGTTATAGGTTAGCGTTGGTGTCCTCTGCAATGATATCGGGCAGGAAAAGTAACGAATTATTGCGAGAACGTTAGGATTCTGCCATGTTCACGAGTCATCGGATGCTGTTGCCCAAAATGAAAAATAAACAAGAATGAAATATTAAAAAAATGGCAATTGATGAATATATCCTTGAGTAAACCCCTACCAATTTACTATGAAGTAAAAAATTCAGGCATGAAATATGAAGCGAACTGAATAAATCAACGTGAGGAATGCTCAAAATTATTTTCTCTATAACAATTACACTCCAACTTCATTCAAATTCGAACAATATGACAATAGCGGCAACTATAGTTCATTGGTAATTTTTTAGTTTTAAATTTGTTGTATGTAATAATGTTGATGTATAATTTGTCTGTGTTTAATAATTTATATGTCCGCTTATTCTCAGAACGTCACCTTCCCTGAACTGTCTTGGGAGAGATATGAGGTAGGCCTATATTGTTTATATTCCTTCATATTCTATCATTACAAATAACTGTTGTCCCTCGTTTTGAACCCATTCACTATCCTCTATTCGAATCCAGCAACACACAGTATCTACACACTAATGATAAACGTATCACTTCCCTGAAGGAAAATGGATTGAACGGATTGGTGTCTATACCCGATGTTCCCGGGGTTCAATGTTACCGGGGACCGATGTTCCAGGGGCCGATTTCACTAAGATCGTCGCAGAGCTAGTGTCGCAAACCCATCGCAAGACACAAATACATCGCAACCTGCGACGGCGATGGATTTGCGATTTCACTAAGCCTGTCGCAGCTTGCGATGAATTATATTAAAAGATACTACCGCGGACGAGGCTATCGCAAGCAGTTCGCAGACGGTATTTCGCAATTTCTGTTGTCAAGATCAACAAATAATGGCGATGACTGTGTCCCTGGCGGCTGTTTCGGAGGAAAAGAAGGTGAAAAACTTATCGATTGAGGATTTGACGTAGAACATCCATATCGGTAAAATACGAAGATGGATAAAGTGGACTTATTGATTAAAAACAATGTCTATTACGAGCGATATTCACTCCAAAAGCCTAGTCTGAATGGGCGCCAAGCGAGCCTACCGATGAACATGTATTGACTACTGTATGAAACTGTACAGCCTAGGCTAGGGTTGGGAGCCTCGACCCGATTCACCATGGAGACGACAAAACATGATTTACCTGCGGATACGTGGTCACCAACCAGCTCCAACCCGCTGGTCATCTCACATCGCTTTGAGACACCGTCCGCAGACTCTTCGGTGTTCTTGACCAATTACCATTATCAACTACTTCAACAACAACTAGAATAATTCGGATATTGGTCATTATATACCACTTAAATATGATCCAGAGACTTCACTCAGCTGGTAGCTATTGATGAAATTACTAACAAAGTGATCTAATATTCCTATCACTTGTGCTCATAACATATCTAACAGCCATACTGTGTATGGAATGACATTTGATATCCTATATAGCACGAAATTCCATCGCTCATTATCTTCATATGCAATACTGTAAATGTGTAGTTTCTCATCGGGGACGGTAGTCCGTTGTTAGTCAATAAGTGCTCTGAGTCCTCACATATTTTGGCAGTGTCTGGCTGACTAATGCAGAAGCCACAGTTGATTCGAATTATTTTCTAATGTTTCATCTCATGTAAAGGCATTTGCAAAATTCTCCACGACACGTAGTTTAAATAAATTATAGAATTTCATCGCTTCACAACAGGCAATTTCATTAACATCCCGTTGAGATGGAATCTAACCCCTTGATTATGCATGATTTAACGCGTCGCCGTCTCCAATTTCGACAGATGCGTACAGATAATTCGGGTCGATCGTTCACAAGGTAGAAATGACAACCCTCGTCATTGCAACATATCTCACAATACATAGCTACTGTGGCGAGATGTAGAGGAGATGAGTCGCTGAAATGTAAGAACCTTCGATGATAGAGTGATAGACGTGTATAGGGAGGGGGGCAGCTTACGAAATATCGAATATTGGTATTCTGCACTAAATGACAATGGGATGTGATATTGATCCTAATTATAATAATTGATGAACCAAATTCCATATTCCTGTCCCTCAATACCGGAGAGTGATTCAGCCAGTGAACATTGACCAGTTGCATTTACGTGTGAAAATACGCTACAAACTCGTTCCGTGGAGAAAGAAGAGAAATAAAATGGTAACGGAGATACTTGCAAAAGAAATAAATCAATATTGAACAATTGTCGATAATATTGATATCTCGATAGGCTGTGCGTGATTTTATAAGAGGGAGATTCCATTGTTAATCGCACCATCGTATGGAAGAAGTGAAATGAAACCATTTTTCATGGAAAATCTCATTTGCACTTATTGACCTTTGACCCTAATTAGCCATTTTTGAGAAACACAAACAAGATATTTATATATATTCACGAAAGTGTATCGCTTGCCGATAATGCGAATAATGACATAGCACAAATGTCAAATATCATCACTCTCGGAACCCCTGCATGGCTGGCTATTGGTGAAAAACAAATGCATGTTTATTCTTCCTTTACTTCCAATACCCTCTGTGGCACAGCACCGAACATAGGCATTGATCCCGATAAACATGGCTGTCATTTAAAGGTTATCAGAGATCAAATTATATTCGTAGTTAATGTAATTTCCCTAACTTCGTTGATGTCTACAGCTGTTCCTGAACAAAATGGAGGTATTTTCAAGGTCACGAAATGTCAAATTTGCGAAATATGGTTGCCAAATATTGTCGAAATACTGTTAGTTCTGAGCAACATAAAGGACATTTTGTGGTCGACAAATGTGAATGTGAAAGTTGAACAGATCTGAGCGGGAAGTGATACATTGATTTGGTCTCCCACTGATCACTCAAATATGGGAATATTACATGTTGGCGGTTCACCCGTCAACGGTTGTCTAGTTTGATAACCTATTTGTGACCCAACCCATTGAAATGAGTCTGAAGTCATTTTTTAAACAAATTGATATTGATACAGTTCCTGAAAGAACATTCTCTTAGCTTTAAAATGATATATAACACTTGATATTTGTGATTCAACTTGAATTTGAACCCAAATCACATGTTCAGTGCCCAATGCAGCTATTTTTTAGCTCTCACGCTCTCCGAGTGAGTGCGACTTCCGACTCATTTCAATGGGTTGGGTCACATTTTCGCAAGGAACTGCGATGGTTACCGTCGGTTACAGGTTCGCATTGAGTAGTATAGTTATCACTGCCCTCATATTTGTTCAGTTTTCCCTCATAACTCGTACAGCGCATTGAGCAACCGTACGAACGTGTTGAATTATTCCCAAATTCCACCAGAAACACAGAGAGTCCGCCCGGAGGCGATATAATAAATTTATTCAATTATTCCTACTCCAATACCAATGTCAATGAACAGGTGTCTGAATACGCGTCTGTATTTTTCTCCAAATATATGTAGGACCGTAATGTATGCAATCTGTTGCATTCTAGGTTAAAATACCCTCGAGGGTCATCTTGACTTTCATTTGACCAGAAATAAATTTGGATGAAACATCTCAAAGTCGCCCTCTCGCCGCTGGTCAAGATGAAATTGTCACTGGATGACGTCACAGAGAAATCTATATTGATATCTCCCCTCAAAATACAATTCGAATATCAATTTTCAGGTGTGTAATATCATGAGAAACTGATCACACCCATATTTTCTATATCATTGTTGACCAACCCTGACGTACATGCTATTTTCCACTCCATTAAAAGATTACATACATCAGAAGATTGTGTCATGCCGATTGTGTAATACAAAACCATTACAGCATGCGATAATAATTGTTGGGGAAGTTGTTCAACTTGAATATGTTGTGTTCCCTTTGGAATTGCCATACTAGTTTTACTTTCAAAGACCACTCAGGAGCGAGATTAACGTTCCGTAAGTTTGTTGGTGCCAGTCGTTACTTTCGTATGGAAAATGAAGAACACTCTGAGTTTAATACAGAACCATTTCAGCATGCGATAATAATTGTTGGGGAAGTTGTTCAACTCAAATATTTTGTGTTCCCTTTGGAATTTCCATACTAGTTGTACTTTCAAAATCTACTCAAGAGCGAGGTTAACGTTCCGTGAGTTTGTTGGTGCCAGACGTTACCTTCGTGAGAAAAATAAGAAAACACTCTTAGTGTGATACAAAACCATTTCAGCGTTCGATAATAATTGTTGGGGAAGTTGTTCAACTCAAATATTTTGTGTTCCTCTTGGAAATACCATACTAGTTTCACTTTCAAAAACTACTCAGGAGCGAGGTTAACGTTCCGTGAGTTTGTTGGTGCCAGTCGTTACTTTCGTAAGGAAAATGAAGAAAACTCTCAGTGTAATACAAAACCATTTCAGCATGCGATAATAATTGTTGGAGAAGTTGCTCAACTCAAATATTTTGTGTTCCCTTTTGAATTTCCATACTAGTTTTACTTTCAAAAACTACTCAGAAGCGAGGTTTACGTTCCGTGAGTCTGTTGGTGTCAGTCGTTACTTTCGTAAGGAAAATAAAGAACACTCTTAGTGGAACGCATAGTTAAACTAGACATGTGTAGGCGTTAAACCGCCCACGTGTGTATCCCCGGGATAATTATTGATATTGACTTTCCATGAT
>JAUOBX010615529.1:0-15813 GCA_032360705.1 Eupentacta quinquesemita | reverse complement strand
CAGTTGGAATTTCAGATATCTACACCCCCCCAACCGCGTGACCCTAGCAACGGCCCTGGGTTGAGCAAATTGGTACGGATTAGACAGAGATCTGAGAGCGGGAACTGGATTATAAAGGCTTGGGTAGAGAAGCAGAGATGTATTCTTGAGCAAGACCACGTTGGCTTTTGTACACGAACATCGATATTTTGAAGATGATTCGCTTCGAAACAGGCAACCAGTGCAGATCGTGCAACAAACCGGCGGAACTGGTTCCTCAACTGACACTGGAAAAAAGTATAGCAGCACTATTCTGCAGTCACTGTAGGCGTGCAAGATCTTTAGATGGTACGTAAGTGAATGAGGTGTTGCAGTAATCGAGCCTGGAAGTGATGAGAGCCAGGACAGCATGGTGGCAAGTGCTAACAATTTTAGGAGGTTTGACAGTTAGGACATAATTTTACATTGGGAAAGCAAACACCTACTTGTGGTGGGATAGAACCTAGCCATGGTGTAGTGGCTGCCTTTCCTTTCTCTGTGGAAGAGAATGTTGAAACATGATATATAGGAATAATAAAATTAAAATAATATTATATTACACACTTATATAGCGCTCTATAAAGTCACTGACAGACAGGCAGCTGGTGATGGTGATGTTAACAATATATTATCATTGACAAATAAAGACCCAATTGGTTTACATCTGAGACATTATCATTTCTAGGGTGGATAATAAATTTTAGCTGGTAATGAAAGGAGTTTGATTAATGACATTAATAATTGTTAAAGTAAGGTACAGTAATACAATGTACAACAATTTTCATAGTGTACAATAATGTAGATTCGGAGAAACCTTGGGGGAGAAAAGGTAAATAATGAATTATTGTTGGCGTAGACACAGGGTGCATCCCATATATGGCCCACGCCGAAGCTATGCTAACATGTTATCCTTCAATTGCTGATAGTTCCAAATTCACATTGTTACACCTTCGCTCCACTCCGAGTTCAACTGTGTGCTTTCAAGATTATGAGAAAAAGACTCGGGCCAACAGATAGTAACAAAACACCAGCAAAGGGCTGCTATAACAACACAGTGAACTTGCCCTATTTGAAGGAACAATTTCTGTTACACTGTGTGAATCTCCATTGACTTATTCTTATTGATACAATTTTTTTCTTGCAGATCAACTCGAGCGCGACTCGGCGGGAACATCAATCCTTCGTACATGTAGCCAGTTAGCCACACGACACCTGTAGTGTGGTAAAACGTGTTCGTGTTTTACTGTGTGATTTCCCAATAACTTATCTCAATGTGAAAAAAGATCATGAATTTCACTGGAGCACTAGCTGTACTGATGATGCGCTAGTAGTACCTGTACTTGCACGAGGAACTGTAGTACACCACATGTGGACAGGGTGTAGTGCTGTACTGCTTTACCGGTAGGTCACTAGGTTTTGCGCGAGTTTGACAAGCCAGAAATTGCACTGAATCAAGGCGATGTTGAGCAATGTACGCCGCTCTCATGCTGACCGTTGGCAAAACTCTCATTTGGTATGCCTACTGAGACACACTTCATCACACTCAATCTGTCAAAATTTGTTTGAATACAGACCCACCTGGAATCAGAATAACTGCATAAAATAGCAGCCCCCATTGGAAATGGTGAATAACTGATGAATTCCCCCATGAATATACCAGAGGGTAGGCTGTGACACTTTATTGCTCATAACAAATATTAGAGTGGTGAAGGATAGCACATTCATGGACTAGTCTTCCAAAAGAAGGATGACTGTTATTTCTCTATGGCCAAAACTTTAAACTATGGGGAATGGATACATGGGAGGTGGTGAGGTGCTGGAATGTTGGATATTGGGAAGTGCCCAACAATTTGAGTTTTATGCTCTGCTATATGCTCATAATTGATCACTTTGATTTATTCAAGGAAACTTTTCATTGAAAATAACATGCCGCTTGTCAAATAGTATGAATAATGCAGAAATCTAGAAATAAATTGACTCTGAAAAACTGGAAACGGTTACACTATTTCACATCTCCGCACTCCCGAAGTGGAGAAGGCAAGGCTTGAAACAAGCAGGAGCCCAGAGGCTAAAAGCCCCCAGAATGCACCAATAGCTCCTGGTCCCAATGAAATTTTATGAGCCAGGGGCTATTTTATTTTGGAGCTCAAGAAGCCCCTAGGTTATTCAGTTGACCAATGACCACATGAAAATAAGAGCGGCAACATGTATTACTGTAATAGATTTTCGTGGGCAATGGAAAAACCAACACTGTAATGTATTTGTAATGCATGTGACCTAGTTCTAAGGCATCTGGGGTATGCTTCCTTATTTTACAGAAGACAAGAACAGAATTAGGGCCCCTGGGTATGTATACCAAAGTCGCCCCTGGGCTCAGTCTGCATTTGGTGCCCTCTGATTCTGTACTGAAGATCTTCGGCGTGAAACTCACTTTCAATAAGTAAGTCAACGGTAACAGCAGAAAATGTTCGGCATGAGATTAGCATAGAATGCACCTTGGCCCTGGGCCCATGCCGAAATACAGGAACCAGGGGTTTTTCTTTCGAAAATTAACCCCTGGTCTCTGTTACCTTATTTCAACCCCTGGGATGGGGACACTCCCTGCCCCAAAATCCCTCCCCCCAATGCCGCTGATCACACTCATAACATTTTCCCCAATGGATAGCAGATAGTCTAACTTGTAACTCTATTCTCACTCTCGTGTGCCTGACCTAAGCAGTATGACTTTTGTACGTTAAACACGCGTTAGGTTAGCAATCACACTGCGCGAGTGCGCGTGGCATGAATAACGCAGGGGGGCGGCGGGGCTTGGCTCTCGTTACTCAAACGTATAAAGAAGATATATCATACTCCACCCAGGTACTTGTCTCTTTTCCCCTTAACTTTCACAGTAGTTTAGGCTTCGTACCTCGTCGTAAATATATTGACAAAAGTCAAAACACTTCGGGAGTTTGGACACTCATCTGCTGATGTTGTGGCACTGGCACTGGTGATCCATATTTTTATTGTATGTGAATTGAGGATTTGTTTCCACAAACGACATTCCAGCAATCTCTCTTCCGATTGGAAGCAAGGAAGTCCATCTTTCTCATGGAGATACAATCTCAATAAAGTGGCCTGATCTCAATTTGTGGGTGAAGGACAACTGATTCATCGAAGATATATTTCACCTGAGGTCAGGACGAATGGTAAAACAAAATTGCGCATCTAGCTCCCCAGATTTCCAAAATGTAAACACTTGCTGAAGTTGCATTTTGTTTACAAAACGCCACAGGGGAATCCCCCGAATTATTGATCAGGGTTCAATCAACCCAGCGTGAAATGATCAATTCGAGCAAACACAAACACGAGTTAAAGGCCAGATGAAGGGCTAGTTCATTGCTTTGGAACCTGTATAGATGAAAAGAGCATGCATATTTTAAAACCCTTGGATCCGAAATGTGGAGTTCTCAACTCTAGTTTGCATCACATCATCATAATAGGTGGTTTGGTACGTAAGGTCTGGTGACGTCACAAAGAGGAACAAAGGAATGTCCTTTTTCAGATCACACAATTATAACTGATTTTCCATTTCTTCATAAGTGACAAGTGCAAGGGATTTTCGATGATCACTTGCATCTATATCTTCTCAACAAAGAACGAAACTATGCGTCTCAAACGTGAGACGAATAGTAGCCTATACTTTTTTGACAATTTTAGACTTGTCTGTGTTGTTTCTTGCCATCGATCGTCTGTTGTTGTTTTTTTTCCACACTAATTGACTGGATTACATATCACAGGGACCACGAATAGAATCTAGTCGAATGTTTGACTAGATTGGAGTCAATTTTGAAAGGAAACTTGTCAGCTTTGACAATTTGCTCTTCAAAATTGATCATAATCGAGTGTAGCAGACCCCAATCTGTCGATAGACTGAAATACGTACCAAACGTTTGTCTATCATTTTAGTGCAATTTTGAAGCTTTTTATCAGTCGAACCGATGGCTTTGAATGTGAGTTTAACGCATATTGATATAATATGTTGGGAGTTGTTAGAGAGACTGAATGATTACCATTTTTGAAAAGTTGCTGCAGATTTACGTTGCGGGTTCGGAAATTTCCACTCCTGTTCATTTCGTTCTGATTCTGATATTGACTGATTGAACCATGAATATGGGTCCCGAAGAGGCCTAAAAAAGAGAATGGATTCGGAATGGATTCGAAGAAAAATCAGTAACATGAATTCATATGGAAATATGCAATTTGTCATGAGAACTGACATAATTATCAGACAATAATTCATATTACACCTTTTGTGCATACAACAATGGGCCAGCGTCAACAGAATGAATTGGCCTAACTCATTTTTCCACGTGTAACTGAGATCCGCTTCGAACTCATTTCAGCACCGTAACTGTTCGCAATTTGGCGAGAGAATGGAATCTCGATCCATGTAATCAGCAACAAAAAATAGTCAGGAATAATTAGGGATACGGATGAATTAAAATAAATTTGTTTTCATACAAATATACAGTAAATCCATCTCTCTTCTTTTCCATTATGGTCATGGTTTTTACATTATTTATCCGACTAATTGAGTCATCAACCCTTCGCTTTAATTTGTATATTTATTTCATTGAGCTGTAGGATCTTACTATGGGTGTGTGGCCACAGTATAATTTCGCATGAGATTCCTGGATCATTGGTATACTATGTATGGATAAAACGTTGTGTCGAAGGTAAACGATATAAATTGAAATAAATAAATCAAGAACCGATGTGAAACACATTCGATATGGTCGAGGCAGTTCTTTTGCCGCGTCGGTGTAGACTACGATGAATATACACTGACGGTGAACATGGGTAATTCTCTATAAGAACAGAAAGACATGCTATCCCTATTTATTTTCAGCTGAACATTCGTCATGTAATTTACAGGGATTTAGCCAGAGAATATACGTAATTTCGGTAATAATATTGCAATTGTGAAACAATTGGCGCGATTGTTTCAATACTCAAGAACAACGCGGTTAGCAATTGGGATATTTTCCGATTTCTTTTGGCTTTCTGTATTTTTTGTCTGTAGGGATATCTCTCCACACTATGAATTGCCACGTCTCCGCGTAGAGTTCGGAATGGGAATATTATCCGCATTCTTTTGGCTTTCTGTATTTTTTTCTGTAGGGATATCTCTGCACACTATGAATTGTCACGTCTCCGTGTATGCCTTCACCTTCACTGAAATCAATAATTTGGGGCACTGAAGCACAAGATTCCGCTAACACTAACTCAATCCCCAGTTCTAAAAATAGTGAAGTATCAATACTACACAGAGCGAACAAACAATCGGAAAAGACCTTGTATCTCGTGCGCATCCACTCGTAATTTTCGCTAACACAAACCTAATCCTAAAACTAATTCCCAAGCCTAAGAATGAAGAACAATCAATGATATGAGCAAACGCCCTGTATCCAGCCATTCCAGTGGGCGTCGACTGCAGTTCTCACATGTTGACTATGTACGTCTCCGTCTAAAATGGTTGGCCTCACCAGGGAAACTGGCCTCACAAAGGTATCGACAGTTTCAAACTGAAGAGCAATAAAATTGGTTCTAATCCGATTGTCAGACTCTTACAATCAAAACCAATCGATATTTTCAATTGCATTCAGTCGACCAAACACTGTAATGCTAAATTGCTCTTGCCGGATTTATATAAGGTTGCGAAACTTCAAGGGCGGTCAGAATGAAAGTGAAAGATGGGTTCTGACATGGTGTCGGATACAGCTATAAGAGCTGTGAAGGCAATGCAGACTGATATCATGTGATATAATCGTGTACATTGTACACTATTAACAAAATAAACTACATGAACTACACTGTCAAAAGATGTTTGCAGATTGTGGTCAAATATGTGTTTAACAACGTTATGTTCATAATATGGATGGAATGTATTTAGCAATTGAACACCGGTGCTTTAAAATTTGACACACATCTTCACTTCTGAACTTGTTACAAAGAAATTTGTTTGGAAATTTAGGTGTTTAAACTCCGAACACTGTTTTCTTTACAGTGTACGTAATATGAGAAGAGGACTCCATAAATGCCAAGTAAAATTCCTACAATATGTATATGACCCCTTTACTCGAACTTATACCCTCACTAAGTAAAATTTACTTATACCTAACGTAAGAATACGTTTACCAACATTGATAGAGTTCTCAATTCCTGTATTTCATTTCGTGAGTGTATTTAGCATCGTAACGCGTATCGAGAGGAACATTTTCTCTTGCCTAAATTTCCCTGGAAAATCGGAAAGAAACATTAGGACATAACGATAGAATGATGAGAATTTTGGCAGATATCTTGTCGATTTGAGAGTAACGATTATTCCAACCATTATTCCTTACCGGGTGTCACAATGCCGGGGAAATCTGATTTTTTTTTTTACAATATTGACATTCTGGCTAAATACATGTCTCAAAACCGCACTGTGAAAAATAATAGTAATTTTACAGTGTCCTGGTTGTAAAAACGAGACAGAAAATTTCTTGTAATCCGAAAACGGTTGTAGAAATACAACTTGTTACTGCTGGATAAACATCAACCTCTTTGTATTACTATTGAAATTTTGATCAAATTTCGATAGGCATATAACTAGATTCATAATATCATCTGGGAACTTTCTTGTAGTCTGTGCGCGAATTTGTCCTGTTAGGCCTGTATGTCATACATATCACGGCGCCTGGTCTCGACACTGCACGTCGATTGTTCTTGTTCTACATCTAGCAACACTAAATCTGTAGTCTGAGCTGCTATCCAGATTACGAAAATCAGTACATTTCTTCAGGATTTAGGGGTCGTTTCAATTTATATCTGATAAGTAAAGTGCACTTCTAATGTAACAAATTATTGTTCTTACGAACCCATCGTACAACTTTTTCCAGACTGAGAAGAATCACGAAAAAACACTCATTTTGTTTCTCAATCAACAACTCTCATATTGTCCTTGCAATATGCCGTAATTATATGTAATGTGAGAGAATTCGATGAGCTGATTACCTGATTTCCATAGTGATATTACTTTGAAAATTCGAACCATAATAATAGAGTAATCGCAATTTGAGTGCCGAGTGCGCAACTCAATGGACCGCCATGCTATAGGTATGTGTGCATTGCACAGCAAATCATATGGTGCGCGCTCGGTGTTTTCTCTCGGTGGATGCGCACTTTGTATAGTATTGATACTGTTTAGGGGTCAGTTAAGAGATTGGTGCGCGCGTCAGCAAGGAATTGAATCTGTTTGTATTTGAGTACGAAACGTTCCTAACGAATTGTTTTGTATCGTATTGTATTGACTTACAGTCAAATTGAACAATACTTTAGGTAACGCTATATGAATGAATAAGAACAACAGCATATGTATAACAACCACAATTATGTACGTCTGGGAGGCAATGGCTTGTCTTCACCTACATCGTGTTTCGTAGATATATCAATTTTGTTTTGAAGTTCTCAGAACTCAGGAGGAAACATGTATTGGTTTGAAAAATAGCCAGAAGTAGTTCAATGATTCACCAAAGTTCACCCGTATCAATTCACCGAGGGCAATTCACAAACCGCCTCCAAGTGTAGTTCTGTCGTAAAACTCGCCCGAATAACCCGCCTCTATGTATGCCTATATTTATCGAACAATTGGCGGACCATGGGGAGTTATTGATTCAAACTCGACCAACAAATTACGAGATTACTCCGCTGTAACAAATATCAACTCCCTATTGCCCTGTTCCAACGGTCTGTGCATACATGGGGGCAATAAAATAAAGCGGTTTATTAATAAAGATCCTTCTGATTTATGATGAACGGAAATGTTGACAGCTAGCTCATCGTCAGCAGTCCGTCTAAGTATATACCAATAATACCATGGGTGCCTTCTTGTTTCATTTGCCTTATTTAACATTACGCTCGTAATGTTATTTTTTCCAGCGGTTGAACAACATTGATATTGTTATTCCAATGAATAAATCTAACCGTTAACTGCAAAGTTTGAACAAAGACAAAGAAAACGTAACCATGAAGCTAGGCTAGTGAAAATTACAGGAAAAACTTTTCGAGGATTTTTCTTATTATAGTGATAGGCCAATCTGAAATAAGCGCCCATGCGAGGTAATACCATTTTATCAAGTTGCTCGAAATACAAACATTTTTATATTGACAGAAATAAATCCCATGAGTCAATTGACTATTGAAAAAACCTACTGCAGTAATTTTATTAGTAGGCTTATTATTGTGAAAACTCTTTGCCTGTTGGGTTCTCAACAGAATAAATTATTACTGTTAGTCCTAACAGGCTAATATAAATGATATCGATCTTATAGGCCCTACCGATATACTGTGAAATATAAACTAATGAATAGCACATCTTGTCTTTCAGTAGAATAAAACGAAAAAAATACATTTATTAGGCGTCGTCTTCATAGTTAAAAATTGACAGCTTATAGTTATCATAACAAATACAAAACATTCGTCAATTAATAGATAGGAAGACATGCATGTTTGTCTATTTCTAAACATTTTGAGGTAATGACATTTTCACCGGGAGACAATGACGATGATAAATTAGGACAATGTCCAAGAAGTATTTAGCGTTGGCCTAATATGGAGGATAGTATATTTTAGCACCGTCACAGTAATATTTGTTTCATCTTATTTGGAATCTGTTTATTCATTGGGAGAGCACATGTGGACTAATTAGCCACGGGAACACGCCGCGGTACGCGGGCTGTGCGAACATACGTTGAACTGTGATCAATTGACTGATTACCTTCTCAATTGGTGACTGGTAACAGAAGCAAAAACGCTTCCAAATATGAAATGAAATAAACGGAATCGAACGGAAACATTGATTACTATTATTATTTTCATATCTTTGCATAATTGTTATTTTCTTCTTTATCACTTTTTTTACCCGTCATGGTAACAAATAAAGTACAAATGTAGTTTTATGATAAACCTATTTCTATCGTACGATGTCAGGCTTATGAATATATTTCTTATACATTTCATTCTTCTTATTAATTAAAAATCATTATTTCCGAATTCTGTAGCTGGTATTCCATGATATAACAGTGAGGTATTTTTTTCTTCAAATTATCAAATTCACACCTTGAACATTTGTCAGAATTACTCGAGTCAAATTGTCAACAGATAAATCTCCAGATGAATTTCATAAAGGTGTAAAACGTTAGCTGAAAAACGTACCTTATTTTGTAGACATAAACAATCATGACATTGAGCGTGGACCTATATGGTTTCCTAAACGGCAAAGCAATGGAGCTCGTTTTCCTTAAACGATCAAAATGTTACGCTCTCGGATCTTCTACATATTTCTCCGAATAAAACCGGGTTATCTTTCTCCGGTTTTGGGCAATTTGTAGGAAATGTTCTACACAAACAGGCACTGATATTCAGTCTTGCGATATTTTCCGAAAAAGTGTTCAAAGTATACACATAGGGCCTATGTTGAGGAAAAACACTAAATGCGTGGGAGTTAGACACATTTATTTGTTCAATATCTAAACATGCTCATAATATATTTGTTCATTCAATTTTTTTAATAGATTAGTGGATTAGGTTTCGTGTATTCTATACGTGTAGTTTATAGTTTAGTTTAGTTTTAAAAAGTCAGGAAGAGGGAAATCCTCGAAAACGACCCGAAGCCACAACAACCCAAAAGTGGACAAAAAAATGTAGCAAAGTGAATATTCAGCACTGAGTTTTTTTAGTACACAAATAACACCAATTTGTTAATAATCCACTTTATTACAACCCCTATTCACGGAATTTGGAAACATTCTAAACTTGTTTCAGTGATAAAACACATAATCCTTTGACTTTTTTCAAATGTACTTTATATTTTTGTGTTCATTGCTATAACATGTTCAAAATGTTAACATGTTCCCAAAGTTACGGAAAACAGTGTTTAGGAATTTGTTTGATTGCTGAACACTGTTTTGGAGTGTATCAGTCAAAGCCTGAAGTTCCACTTACGGAGTTAGAAGTTTTGGTTTGTTTGTGCATGTAAATTTAAATTACCTGAGCATTCGAAAAATATTTACTCCCTATTTTAGTTCACACACTGATTCCACACAGCCAGACAGCACATCCATATACGGGAAGGAATTTGTATAGTGCATGATATATCCATCTTATCATCAAGTTCATTCCTGTCGGACTGATATCGGCTTCTTTAAAGAATACGATTTTTAAATCCGCATTTGCATTCGTACCAATGGATTCCTAGTTCTATATCCATGATTCCCCCATTTTATTATCAAGACCATTCCCGTCTGATGAATACCAGTCCTTGAAAAATACGATTTTTGAATCCGCATCCGCACCGATGGATCGCTGGCTTATTATATAGGATCCCATCATTTTACCATCAAGTTTATCCCCGTCTGACAAATACCAGTCTCCTGAAGAAATATGTATCAGGATTTTCAAATCGAATCCGCATTCGTACCAGCTGATTGATGGCTCCATATATAGGATTCCACCATTTTACCATCAAGTTTATTCCCGTCTGACAAATACCAATCTATTTGAAAATATAGATTTCCAAATAAAATCCGCATCTGCATCCGTACCAGTGGATTCCTGGTCTTGTATATAGGAACCCTTCGCCTTTCCATCAAGTTCATTCCCGTCTGACAAATACCAGTCTTTATTAAAATATCGATTTTCAAATAAAATCCGCATCTGCATTCGTACCAGCGGATTCCTGGCTTTATATAAAGGACCCCTCCACTTTTCCATCAAGTTTACTCACGTCTGACAAATATCAGTCTTTGTGAAATATGTATTACCATTTCCAAATCAAATCCGCATCCGTACCGATAGATTCCTAGTTCTCTATTAATGATTTCTCCGTCTTATCATCAAGTTCATTCCCGTCTGATGAATACCAGTCCTTGAAAAATACGGTTTTCAAATCCGCATTCGATCGATGGATCGCTGGCTTTATATATAGGATTCTACTATTTTACCATCAAGTCTATTCCCGTCTGACAAATACCAGTCTCTTAAAAAAAATATGTATTAGGATTTTCAAATCAAATCCGCGTTCGTACCAGTGGATTCCTGGCTTTATACATAGGATTCCTCCATCTCACCATCAAGTTTACTCACGCCTGACAAATACCAATCTCCGTAAAAATATGTATTACCATTTCCAAATCAAACCAACATCCGTACCGATGGATTCCTAGTTCTCTATTTATGATTTTTCCATCTTATCATCAAGTTCATTTCCGTCCGACGGATACCAGTCCTTGGAAAATACGATTTTCGAATCCGCATCCGCGTTCGTACAGATTGAATCTTGGCTTTATATATAGGATTCCTCCTTACATCCATCTTACTATCAAGTTTATGCCGTCTGACAAATACCAGTCTTTTGAATATGTATTGGGATTTTCAAATCAAATTCGCATCCGCATTCGTACCAGCATATTCCTAGTTCCATGCTATACTATCGACTTCCATTCAGGCTTTACAGGTAAATTATCCAGGTATGGCCATAATTGCCTTCTCATGATGATTCGATGGGGTTACCTTGTACAAACACGATTTATTTCAATACTCAAACAACAAATGACAAGCTGTATACTACCGACCACTTCATCTGCAGAATGGGCCCTGAATTGTCGGTCAGATTCCTGTGACGTAATGCAG
Source organism: Eupentacta quinquesemita (assembly GCA_032360705.1). NCBI lineage: Eukaryota > Metazoa > Echinodermata > Holothuroidea > Dendrochirotida > Sclerodactylidae > Eupentacta > Eupentacta quinquesemita. The sequence goes on along the minus strand of JAUOBX010615529.1, from coordinate 4,083 downwards.
CTGTCATTTTTTTTATGACCCACACTGTCGCACCCTCGGGATAGAACAGTCATTTTATCAGTATGCCTCATTGGCAAAGGACGCACCTCCCATCACAAGAATATGACTCACACCTGCATGAATCTGACGTACCATGCACGAAATGATCATAATTTACGTTAGGTGTCGATTGCGCTGACGTGATGCAGCTGTCTTTGGTTTGACCAACTATCGCACCTTCAGGATTGGACAGTAACTTTACCAGTGTGTGTCATTAGGACGAGACACACTGTGTCACAATAATATTACCTATATACAACTGCATGGATATGGAAGAAGGAATAAAATCTAACGTGACTACAAGTCTCACGTGATCATATAGTCCTGATGTGAAGTTTATGTGAATCACGCACCAAAGTTTCGCCCTGCAGTGTGACCATGTGTTATTTATTAATTACCCTCGTTACTGCAATGTAACATCTGTGTCTGATTCGTTGCATTTGGGAAGAAGAGCAATACAATTGGAAAAGTAAAGAGAAAAGATCTCTAGGATATGGTATCGACCCAGTGGGTAGAAAATGCATATCGACTTATATATGACAAATGCAGACTCGATGATAGAGGGATCCGTGTGAGGAAGTCTTCGTCTAATCTATCTGGTGTTTTTTTACATCTGTCTATTTTTTATCGGCATTCTTCTCTTTTTTTCAACGCAAATTCTACATACGAAGGATAATTAGTTAACGTTTACATTTGTAAAGAAAAACAAAGACAATTCACAAAAGTTGTTCAGGAATAACAACATCACTATCAACACTGTGATCAGAGTTGAAACACTTTTGTAACCACATTTTCATCCCACTTGATAAACATGTTCTAAAGCTAAACACCTCCCATCCGTATTCCAAACATAACCTTGCCAAACACATATTTGACCTCACTTTCTAAACACTTTTTCCACAGTGATGTCTTCAAACTTGCGTGATGCACGTGACACAAACTCCGAAATCCAAAACTTCGTAACGGAACATCCTATATATAAACGTCCGCTTCGAAGTGAACGATTGTGTTATTCTCTATTTACAATATAAGCTCCTCATGATGCAAACCTGAATTCGTCCCTCGCCAATTTCCGGATATTTGATATTTGTTGCCTGTTGGCTTTACGCAGAAGAAAATGGAAACCTCAAAACAACCTCTGAACATGTTACCACATGCACAGCCGTTCATTATAGGAGAAGGCCAGACGGTTTTCGTCGAACACAAAATTCGTCCAATTCCAGCCGAACCCATCGCCCGGTCTAGTTGTATGAGACTACATTCACTTGGTGTGTATACGCTCGCACGACAAAGTATGATATTTATGGTTGAAAACCCCCAGATAGTTAAGGAATCAACTTTTGGCCTCCTGGATGGCCGAACAAATTACGCTACTTTGTGCTATTTGACTATCTGAGAAGTCACTTAACTGAGAAATATCTTTGAGAAAGTGTGAAGACGTAGACATTGCCAGAGTAACCGACTTTTCATTACACAATGTATCGAAAATAAATCAAAGACGACGCAATCAAGCCTGTCTGATTCTCTCTTTGACCAAAGTTATCGAATTTTTATGATCATGAATCAGACATCCAACCTTCCCATTATATGACTATCTCCGTTCAACTCTCGATTCAACCATTCAACAACCATTGTTAATACAGTACAGTATAACTGTCACTCACGCTAGATTGCTACCAGTTGTAAAGTCGTCACTCAGTGTGCATGTACGCCTGCGTGTCAGGTTTATGGAATGGTATCTAAAACCAATAAAGGACACGCGATGATGTTTTCAATCTCCCTGTTTCCGATCCATATCGCACTCTTTTCATACTAAACTGGTAATTCGCCGTTTGTTCCAGACTCTTGCTATGAACTGGAGATCATCCTATCCTGTGCCACATATTCATTTGAAAAGGCTATCGGAAGAAGGCCCATTAGGCTCTCCTACACACACGAGATGGTAGACGTTGATATGTACCTATCTGCCTATGTTGGTTAAATTAATTTGAGCAAATCCGCCTTATACGCTTAAATCATAAAAAACGAATATTCTGATAACAGTGTCCCAACGACAGTGAATCGTTCAATTCTTAATCTACATACTTCAATGTACAGAATGGTATACGCATGGTAATCGGGGATGTTGGCTACAGTTACGTTATGTCGTAGATGTTCCATCTTGAGGGGGAACAAATATCCCCAATTTAATTTTTCCATCGAGACCCGTTCACGAGAATGACCCGAAAGTCTGATCACACGATTTGTCATCAGTAATCTTATCAATTTGATCAGTTTCCCAGTACTTTTCAATGGAAATCTGATCGAATCAGGTATTTGTTCATATTTCCATCCTGATCAAGCGATCGTATACTATAATATGATTAACGTAAAATACAACTTTTGATTGGAGAAAACTGTTACGTGATGAGTCAATTGTATACATTCGATATAAATATATAAAATAATCCGTCAATATGAAAAATTGAATCGGAGAGTATATCAGCTGCATTTGAAGAAGTGAGTTTTGTCCTATTTTTGAATCAAATCATAATAAAATGGAATTTGCTCACCAATGACACGGTATCATATATGCCTTTTCTGTTTCATAACCCGACATTTTTATCCCTGCCTCATCCAAATAGTTCGAATTTTACTATAAACCCTACATTAAATACAGTTGATAGCAGCTCGTGCTTTTTTGTTTGAATCATATAATATCACCTCTGCCAAGTATGTTTGCATGTGACCACTGTCTTACTGTAAGACTGTATAGCGATATACCCAAACTATGAAAATGCCTTCGTAGCCCAATATGTCACCACAACTTACGTTCGGTCTACGCTTAAGAAAACACTCAGACATGTTTTTGAAGAAGCCGACGATAACGCCCTGTCCCTCAATGATCTTTGGAATAATTAACTGTCATCGCAAACATTTCGGTATAGGGGTTCCTTATTCTTTCCCATATACAAGGGGTAGTACTTTGAAACTTTCCAGTGGGTCGCTGTCGGCTGATTGGCCTGTCGATGGTTCCCCAAGTCGAGGCGGATCCACATTTCTCGATATGGAATCACTTCAGCTCAAACTGCGCGGGGTGGATAAGAAGGATGGCGGTTTGAGTATATGTATCGACTATCCCTCCTGTATCTGAAGAGCTCGACAAACATAACGGTAGTGGGCGCAGCTGTATGCCATCTGATTGATGGAGGTGGCGTCGCTTTTAGATACATGGGACGCAAGAACATGAGATGCTGATGACGTTCAGATCGCACATGATAAAACGAAATGTCGGCAACTGAAATCTCGTATCATGATCATGATGAACAATGATGAACAATCACCTTTGCCAAGTATGTTTGCCTGTGGCCACTGTCTTACTGTAGAGCTACCAAAACTATGAAAATGCATTTGGTAGTTTAATGACAATGGGAGTAATAATTCAGGATGCATGAAAGAGAATCTGAATAGAAGCAGCTAATGTCAAATAAGTCCATGACAAGGTATCTCCATACTATATCATTCCAAGAACAGGCAGCCGAATTTACGACCTGATATGCCTGATAAAGTAGGGAGTTGGCAGCCACAGTTAATTTCCATGGGCGTGTTCTTCGGGCGTCTTCAAAGTCATCCATCTGTCAATCCAAGTATTTTCGTTTGCCCAGGTGGTAGGCCGAGCGATTCCCGCTTGTTTACTGTATGATAGGGTATTCCAGTAGCTCGTAATCTCCCTGTGACCTCTGTATCCTATACTTCTCTATTACCACTACAGCTACCGTGTTATCTTTGAAAGGTTAACTGTGGATACGCAGGTACACCTAACTTCCTCTGTCACAGGAGGACAATGTCCAGGAATTTTCCATGCACAGTTTCGAGCGTACATCGATATTCGCGGGATATAACGGATTTGTATAGCTCAGCATCAGTGCACGTCATTAAGACATGGGCAAGTTCATAGTGTTGGGTGTGTGTATGTGCAATTTCTGTTTATTGATGATAATAATAATAATAATAATAATAATAATAATAATAATAATAATAATAATAATAATAATAATAATAATA
>JAUOBX010615308.1:0-15816 GCA_032360705.1 Eupentacta quinquesemita | reverse complement strand
TGATAGAAGACTGAGAAGCTCTTCGATCAGGATTCTGCATTATACGATATGCTCAACTGTGCTCCGGCCAGCCCGAGTAGCTCCTCGGAGTTTAAACAGTTGAGAATGATACGGAGAATATCCTTATCGGGGTTGCTTAGGATTTGCATTCACGGACAAAGCAAGTCTCGTTATGCAATTAATATTCGCATGTCCCTCCAAACGGAATCCCGCGATGTGTTGCGAATCCCACTGGCTCCAGAAAACATGTTACGACGCTTCCTTGCATCAATAGTTATATCAGTTGTACTATAGAATGGGTCGATGCGCACCGGTTCGGTTGGTTACACTAAACCTGATATACGTGATCTCATTTACAACCCTATCGAAGACTATATTCGTTGTAAACATTTATGAGCACGGTTTTTGATCGAGTCCGTCCTTGGGGTATGATCCGAGAATTATATCATCATCAGGCACAGTTTTTAGAAAGTGCTGATCACTAGCTAGCACTTAACGACCAGGTGTTACCGCTGGTGGTAATACCAGTATGGTTTTATAATGTTGACTTCCATTTATGACCCGTTCTTACTTGTTGAACATAGGTGTTTCATAGCAATGCTAATACGATAGAATCCCCACTAAGGCATGGTTATTATACCGAAATGAATATATACGACTTTTAGTGGGCATGTGTATGTATGAATGCAAGTTACTTGGATATCAAAAGTTACTTTGGCTAACCATTCATTTCCAACATAACTTGGAGGACTCCGAAGGACCCTTGTGAGATATTATTTTGCTCGGCTTTTACTCAGTGTTTTTTTATTCACTTGCCGGACACGGGCATCAAACTCACAAAACGCCGGCAAGAGTGCATACCTGGTGACCACTATGGAGGAAGGGGTTGTTACACGCTGACATGATCTTTCATATCACTTTCAATTCCTCTCATTGTGAGCAAACGGGATATAGCACCTTGCTCGATGATACCACGTGGACTCGAACGGATAATCTTTGGATTACTGGCTCGACGCTTCAACTAATTAGGCCACCACGCTCCAATGGTAATGCATAACAACACTTTGGCTTAGGCCCACCGGTCACATGCTGGATAGCATTACTGGTCATGTACGCAGTACGCCGGTGATCCGATTTATTTGCTTTTCCTAAGATAATATACTCCAACCCTCTACCACCCTCAGTCATAGTTCATGTAACTGTTACATTATGAAAAAAAATGGATTATTAAACATTATTATTTTAAATGTTGGTTATTGACACTATTGATCAAAGGCCCCAAATGTATGTGTCCTATGGGGAGAGCTACTTGCTCGTCAGGATAAGTAAACATGAATGCATTATGGTGTATAAGTCACTGAACCATACTATGCTAAAACAGGCTGCTTGCGTGATTATAATCATTGTGCTGAACGAAACGTTCATGGCTTGCGATAGCCAGTAGGCTGATGGGTATATTATGTTCCTCTAGATCCAGTGTAACCTAGCAAGAGATGAGTCGACTCACATCGTCACTAATTAAATCGTATCATCGCACAACTGTAATTAATTTGAAATGTCGCCGTATTATTTAGGTTAGTGGGGCAGCATATATAGTCGAGAAGGAGAGCCAAATCGGTCTAATTGGGTCGTACTCGTCTCTGTGAACACCACGATACGTTTCTTACCGCAATGTTTGCCAAAGATGAGCTTTCTTCATATCAGTGACTTGAACAACAGTAACAGAAAATATCGTATAACACACAATTCAAGTGTTATCTGAATTGTATTACAACTTGCTTTGAATGTGTAGTTTTGAAGAAAACAAGAAAACCAGGGAACCTCGATCTATAATTCAGATAGTTCAGATCTGACCTCGCTGCCTCATTAGTGTGTGGATGTTAATGACCATTACACGGGGTAGATAGTGGCCGTGACGATCTTTTGCATTGTACTCAGGTAATGGGGGTAGTGGTTACCACACAGAGTGACTGTCGTAAATGGTGGCTGCATGGGTCGTTCATTAGTAGTCCCCATTTTGTCAGATCAGTGACAAACATGCATGAAGAGGAGCATCTATCCGAATTCCAACGGCACTCCGCCCTATTACTAGTTATCTTACTGTTGGAGGAAACATGGCTTGATTAGGGATAACTGCAAGACTCAGTGTTAATCATTCTGTGCATTTAGGACACACGCTCAGGGTTCAGGGTGTAAATTTATCAATCTGTCGTAAATAGCTAGGCCACTACTATGTAAGTAAAACAGGAATATACATCGGTAGATATATGTGGCGTGCGTCCTAAACTCCACCTGAGATTGGTATTGCGATGTCTTCGCTGATCTGCTTGCTGGTATTTTCTACGCAGACTCCACGGTGACTATTGTTGTCTTGATACTCTCAACCAATGTTGACAGCGCCTGATTTATGACCTGTGTTATCAATGGGACTATAAGGAATGTTGGTTATCAAGTCAACTTTGGTTTGAGAAAAAAAATAATTTAACCCCCCCCCCGATCCACAGAAAACTAATAATTATTGACTGTAACACACTCGATCCGAACTGCAACGGGTCTGCATACCGTGACTATATATTCGTTTCTCCGAATTCTCTGATACCTTCTTATTGAGGCTAACAGAAGACAACAAAGTTGATCATTCGTTCTGGGTTCACGGTGAGACGGCAACCGGCTACACGATATCGCTAATATGATGATCACGATGTAGTATCATGGACAATTAATACCAAGCGTCGTGAATCCACGCAAGATCATTTAAAAGGCAATAGCACTTGTTATGACTAACCCTCACGATAGATAATTAAAAGTGCAAATTGACAAGGCAGGAATAACGCTCACATTACATTACTTCGAAAAACAATATCAGCTGAGGTATTGTGGAGTTGCTTAAGCTGTGTTGTGATGGAGAATTTTCGCTGTCCGCTGCATAGGAACATTTGATTGTAGCCTAGAGATTCGGTCAACGACATCGAACCGTCGAAATTATTTATGTTGATACCTTTTCTAATTGAACCAAAAAATTTTTTGGTTGGATAGCTCATCAGAACTTTCAAATATGTTACCAGCTTTTGACCCTCGGGTACTATTTGAGGGCAATGTTATCGCCTAAAGTAATAGTTGGAACCAAATAAGATGGAGATATTATCACAGCGTCTGTCATTTGTTAGTTACTTCCCCAATTTACGGGGTGTTAGTAACAGAAGGAATTTTATCAGGACAATGACAATTCAACAGTCGCCAAGAACAAGAGCAATGTGTTTAGTTACTTGCAAAATGGCAATCATGGGAATTAGAATCAAATGACATGGGTCCCGAAATCTCTCGAAGCGAAGGTTTATCAGTCATCCCCTATTGCTAGGCATTATACGCATTGATGAATACAGGATTTGCCATCGTGTCATTTAAATTTGTTGAAGTATCATCGAATAGAAATACCAATACAACACATTTCCTCTGTTTGGGTACTGACGGATTTGATATTCTGTTATCCGTTATATATAACGTAAAGATAACCGGTTTGTCCTACCGGAGATTGAAATACGCACTATCGACAACGAAACAGAGAAAAACCAGTGCCCCATGTGAAAATCACGTGGTTCTAACTTGCTTAGCGTTGCACGCCTCATATCGGGAAGTTAGGCTAATTTCACACGATACAGCAGCCCTTCTGTCAGTCTGTGTGCAAGCATAATTATGATCACGGGTGATAGGGTTCAAAAGACTGTCGACATAACCAGGAAGTATAGGACTCGCGGCAATTGACTTAGTACAGTGACTGACTTCTAATAACTTGACTTGCACCATTTTTGAGTGTAAGTGACTCAGCTCAATTTTGCCCCCTGGATGTTACAGAGGTCGATATAAAAACAGTTGTTCGTGTATCCGCATACTATAGAAAAAATACTAACCAAACAATACATTTGTACCAAATCCATACATTTCGGAAGACGACTGGGTAAATTACAAGCCAACCAGGAAACATAGATCTGTCTATACGGCAAACCATTTCACTCCACCCACTTTCATAGGAAACACGAGTCACACGGTTAACGACGTCCTGTACATGCAAGGACATATACCCTCTAAATCAGTGCCTGCCCTAGTTCGGGGTGTCCATCTTGAAAAACACTACGGATCGATAGACATACGAACTGGCTGCATAGACCTTACCTGTTTCTTTTTTTCCCATTTTGTGAAGTGAACACGCAATAATGAACCCGATAACAGTCCATTCTCACATCGAACAGATGACCAAGCTTGGATTAATTCGACATAACTGTCAACTAGGTAACATATCATGACTATCGTGTTCTTTCAGAGGGGTTCTTGGGGTGCTTTGGGGGATACTACTGTAAAAGTGTCATCAATAACCATACTGCAATTGGAAATGGATCGGGGTAGAAAGTAGAACCGGTGCACCAGATGTTTCCATTGGAACTACTATGGTCCTATCCCCGTAAGTAAGACATAACATAGAGCTTATACGAATGTAGCATACTCACCTCATGGCTAGATATTAGCAAACCAAGTACACATATAGAGAAGACTGTTGCCTCTTAAGAAACTTCTCAAAGCAAGACCAAGAATGATAATGACAAATCAAAGAATTTGATATATCATCCAGCTGTACAGTCCATTTGTCTACCTATATTGTATATATACTTATTACAGCAACTCTTCAAAGCGATATAGTTAGGATTATGTCGAAGGAATGTAATTAAATTGTACTGTACAATCAATATTTATATTCAGCCATGCCTACATTGTAACTTTCAACATATTCAAGCAAGGTTAGCCACAGTGCATAACGAGCTTGATTTTCAATTAGGACAATCGCATGTCAACAGTCGCCAGGATTGGAGAGAAATCTTCCGCTATTAGAAGCTCAGTTGATGTATATGGCTATATTTAGCATTCTCCATACCGAGGAATGTGGAGCAGTGACAACAATTCAACTTGGTGCTTTCGAATTGACACCTCTTTGAATCCAATCAGGTAATCAATAAGAGTGTCGGCAGTATGACAGAAATAACAATTAACCGATATGACTCTCTCGCGACTTTATCCCCTTCCACGTGAGGCAGGCGACAGGCGAACTATCCAGGCATCACTTCTCTATAGTTACTCGTCTAGTGAGTTTCAGTTTCATTTAACTTTATTTCAGTTTCACAGTAACAGTAAATTAAATAGATACAGCATGATGAAGGGTGAGCCCGTAGAGTGACAACTGGAAGCTCCTCACTTATAGACGCTGACATCCCAAGAAGCATGGCAGAGAAGAGATGAAACTATGAGCTTGAGGGGAAATCCAACACAATCAGCGAATGGATGATTACATGATCAATTGGAGGTTATTAAACTGAATGGGATTGGTAATGATTCCTAAATTCAGAAATTGTTTTGCTGATGGTGATATGGAAGGAAGAGAGTTATAGGGGGTGTTTAACGCCAATATGACGGATGGTTACCTGAGAGGACTTTTATCTTAGGTAGGAATGGCTATAGTCGAATGATTACATTATTTTCAGGGTGTGAGAAGGTAGGGCAGTTCCGTTGTTGGAAGAACCGTTCGTAAAGTTGGATGGAACACTGTTATCTATTTCGACAAAACAGTTTCCCCTGTGTAATAATATGAAACGTTCTCAGAGCATAACGAGTGAGACGATACTGATTATCAATCGGTCCCACAGTCCTAGTCGCATTGACTAGAACATGTATCAAATTGGCCACGAATATAATCTAGTCAAATGTTCGACCAGGGTCAATTTCTTTGACAATTTTCTCTACAAAATTGTATATTTGTCAATTTGACTGGATTTTCATAGAGTGATAGTGATTCCTTTAGTTCTTCGTAAGAGCTTTCCCTCAATCTGGATGTTAATGTTGTCATTCTACGATCGACATCCTCATATAGTTGTACCATTACTATATAGTCACTCACGACAGGTAATTTAGAACTTGAAAACGTCTGGAACATCAGCAATCGAGATTAGAGGAACTTGAGACGGTTCAACATTGTCATCAATTATTCATAATGAAACATCCACATTCCTATATGAAGTCGGATCAAAATATCCGGAAAAGGGCTGAAACGCATACTTTACAAAGCATTGGTTGAAGGCGACATCTATTGTATTCCTCCAATTCCTTGATCCTAACAATAAATACAACCACTATTGACGATCGAGTTCAGTAAGTAATTTGATTGTTGGTTATTTCTGACGTTTGTGAAGCCATGTGTACATCAACACGACACAAGCAAGGGTTAAATCGTTGGTGTGGGGGAATTGGTGGATAGATATACAGTAATGGGTAATGCTCATTTCGGGGAAATACTATTAGGTACAGAGACGGTTGGCTCATTAGGGATGTTCAACCAAACCTGTATTTTTTCATCTTTAGAATTCGCTTTTGCCATTTCGAGTATTGACAGCAATCTAGCAACATGATTTTATACCTATATATATTCACAACTGATACACTGATTATGATTCAAGTCTGACGTTGTCTCGTATATCACATGAATCCGTAAATATTGTTGGAACTGGTTGGAACTGGCTGCAATATTATGTAAAGAGTTGCGGAGATGTTCCCTAATTGTCACAGCGACGGGAATAACAATTAGCATCACCAAGTCATGGAATGGTGAATAGTGTTGCGGTGATTCAAGTAAACGTCTAATGGAGGATCGCGTGAGGCGTAATGTATAATAGGGTAACTCGTCGTATTTCGCATCCACTCTAGGCAGCCGAACGACAGTTACTGTTCATTATGTGAAATTATTAAGTAATTGTCCTCGAAACCTAAACTGACTTCCGTTAGGATCGATTGATGGCGTCGTGGTGATGTCGAGCAGGTCCAGTATTTTAGACTGAAGTGACTGAACGCGGACCTTCCCACTTATCGGATAAAAGGAAATGAACGTTGGGGGCATACGCTGCAGACAGCGCCTGGCTGACCTATGACCCAGCCTACCTACCGTGAAATATGTGATAAAGTGATATATTACCGGTGTACATCAATAAACATGATCTTTAAATGAGTCTGATCGGCTCTCTGAATCCCTAGTAATATATGCTCCATCTTCTTCGAGCTACATTTGTCAAAATCGTATTTGCAAGCTTACATGATATGTAATTTCCAGAAACACTCTCAAGTATGTTAACTCATAGGTTGTTAACATGTCGGACACACGCGTACGCATGGACGAACTAGTAATACACAGCAGGCATGTTTCTACTAGACACCCGTAACAAGGTGTGCGTCCCTCGTCTGTACTGACTGATGCTCAAACCGCCACGTATGTAGTGTGCCAAAAAATGCACATCTCATCACACTCAATTGAGAAATTGATACCTCTGACCGGTTGAGTGGTTATGTCTTCCACTCATCCTAACATATGATATGTTTTGCTTCATGAATACGCTACGAAATTATACAACCCGTGAAATATCATTTTTAGATTGATGCAATGGACTTTATTCCTCTGCTGTTGCTCCTCAGCTCCTCACTGACCTTGATGGAAGTATACGTGAGTGGGTGATTGAGGTAAGTACTGCCTATACTTACTTTAGTGTTTAGTGAGTGAGTGTTGAACAGTAATTCCATATTGACTACGAACACATATACTTCAGGTTGGAATAATCCATCAACATTGTTATGGAACGATCGCGTTAGGTTTTTTTCACATGTTACTAATACAAATCAGGAAGAGTGCCAGACGGAGCGTGTCGCAGGAATGCAAACAGTATATTGGTGCATGCTGCTTGTCAGCCGAGTAACACGATATGGGATGCGGAGTGGATACATGGTAGAGTGGACCTCAGATGAGCAGTGCCCAAAGATGTAGCTGTAAATAAAAGAGAGAGCTGCGACACATCTCCGGCGTGCGAAACTTCGCAGTCAGACGCATCTCAAGAAGAACTATAGAGTCTGATAATCCCAGGTTGGACCCTTCAAAAGAGATATTTGGAACAGTTTCGTCACCCCTCCGAGACAAGAGGAGTTGTTGTTCAGTCTTCTTAAAATTGAATCTGACCAGATTATCACACTGGGTTACGATGGAAATATTCTGGTGTAGAGGTCAGCAGTTCGCCTGTGCTCGGCGAGGCAGTTGGAACTGGGAGGGTGATTGAAACCCGTTGACAGGCTAGTGTCATCAACGAAAGAGAACACTTGGCAGGACAGCGTCATCAAGTTCAATAATGAAGAGAAGAAACGCGTTTTGAGAAATGACAGATCCTTGAGGCACTCCTGTACTGATAGGATAAACCAAGGATGTGGCTCCATCAACACGAACAGCAATCGAGCGATCACAAAGAAAGTCAGAGATCCAGCAGAACTTCATCCTGAAGATATTTATAGAATATTTCGATACATCTCTTTTGGGTGGTCTTGTGGCGAGAGTGGTTGACAATATTCTATTGAGTGCCACTTCATTCTCGTAACCACTACATGCCGAGTGTGGTAGAATGTCACTATAAGATGACTGGTCGTATGCAGCAACAAGTATACATTGTATTTTTCCTTGAGTAAAAGTGATGATATATTACACAGATAGTGACGAGTTATAGTTAGGAAAAGGCATAAACGTGTGCCTAAATTGATGATACTGTATAACCTGTAACGTAAACTAAGAACACCTCACTGAGATTACAAAATGAGATCCAATACAAAATATAATCCTATACAAGATGACATCCAAAACAAGTCGGGAAATATCCTACACTGGCGATGACTGTACTACACCAAAGAGGCAAAATAAGGAAAAGGTAGACCAATATAGGCACTCGGGCTTGCACTAATGGACACTGTCACTCAATCTAATAATATGCCTACTACTATAGTGGTGGAAGCTTCAGTCTATGTGTGTGTTATGTATTCGTCTCTGTTTATTTGATTTGATTTGATTTGATTTGATTGCTACAGTTTCAGGAAGCCACTGAAGGCTTATCGAGGAATCCTGGCCGTGTTAATCGTGGACGAGCACCGGCGATAACTCGTCTTCTTTTTTTACCAGTGCTCAGATGTTATCGAACCAACCTGCTCCCTGGACTGCCATTTTACGTCCTCATCCGACGAACGACCAGTTAACCCCAGGATCTAACCACTTTCTCAGATCCCGGAGGAGCGGAAGCTTTTTGCCTTTGCTTTTCGTTTTCGTTATTACGTAGTTCAACCACGGTAGCTGCATACAGACGACCAATGAAACTCATCGCAACTGACCGACAATAACTCCCGATAATTACCAAGTCCACTGCGCCTCATAAGAACCCAAACGCCAAGACACGGTCAGTCGCCAGTGTACGTACAGCCATCCCTGGAGGAAAACGCCCGATGGTGAATGTGGGAATCGAACCCGGAATAAACCGGACCCATTGCATTGTCAAGCGTCACTGATACCGTTCAACTTCTGTTGTTGGGGTTTATCCAAGCACTTCCTATGAGATACACTCATTTTTTTTGATGAGAGCCCCTCTTCCTCTTTAATCACTTAATTCGCGCCGACAGGTATAGATAACCTTTTCAAGATGATCCTATAATTCAACGATTGTCTTCCAAGGTCCTGGCGCAAAACCACTTTGAAATCCTGAAAGGCTTCTTTCCAGTATGGTATATCCAAGTTGGCATATAGGCCTATTTTCCGCATAGCTGATGCGTACTGTTTCGGAAGTTATTTTCTGATTGGCTGATTGTTAGCCTCTATTATACTATTTGTTATGGCAGAGGATAAGGGTCAGGGATTGCGGGTTAGCGTAACCAACCTCATAAATTTTCCAAAAGCGCACTGCTTTGGCCATTTCCGATATGACCTATTTAATTGTACACGTTCCACTAATCGAATAGTTCTATCGTAGAAGCTGTAAAATCAATGAACCCCTCTCAATCCTAATTGATACCAATATCTATTCTAACCTATATACATTTCACTTATTTGAATCCCTAATAGCTGCAATAATACAACTCCCCATGGTGATTGTTTTTTCTCCATGAAATCACTTTAGACCGATATAACTAAATGTGGGAATTCCTGCTCACTAAATAGGCCACGAAAGAACGTTCCATTAGGTAGTAACCTACTTTTCAATGAACAACATTTTAAAGTAACAATATATTCACTAGCAATCGATACGATCAGCAATGTGACTTATTACCTAATAACAGTGCACTGAGAATATCGATTTGAAGTTAAATTTTACTGCATTTTCTCCGGCCGAACAATACCGTAGGATTATGGATTTTTTGCGGGTCGAATTCGTGGTTGTGGTTGATTTGGTTCCCCCGAAAGAGCTGTGAATTTCCCACAGTTGTTGTGGGCTGTGGGCTGATGGGGACTGAACAGATACATACGAATAGGCACAATGAACGTGATTGCCCGATCCAGCAACATCGGGCCCTCTCTTATCAATTTTTAGTAATCGAAGTTTGCACCCGTAGGGTGTTGTAACGAATACGTACCACGCGATTAAACGAAATACACATGTTTTTGCCGTTGTTTGAGGAATTTCAAACGATGCCCTGACTGTTCGCACGGAAAGCAATGTTTCCTGCATAGATGGGGACAATGAGTTTTCATTCTCTGCCTCTGATTCATTGTCTTAAATACTTCCGCTGTACCGAAAAGGTGTATGCGGCTTTCGAGACACATTCCTTAGATTCATCATTCTCTTCATTTCCTGATTGAAGTGGACTGCCCTGTGGGATTAATAAGCAATATAATTTGAAATGAGAATTGTCTAATTGGAAAATATTATTAAATATTAATTGGTCGAGTCAAATTTGTGTGTTCAAGATAGACAGAAAGCTGCTTGCTCGTCAGGAGAGGTGAACATGGATGCTTAATCGTGCTATGCTCGAACATGCTGTTCTCGGTATCATATTTATAATGTGAAACAAAGCTTCCATGACCAGCGACAATCAGTGACCTGGTGTAACATGTTCTCCCATAAATCTGCTCGTGTTATCCGGCGAGATAAGAGCCGACGCACACCGACTCCTAATTCAATCGTATCATCGCACAACTGTTATTAATTTTAATGTCGCCGCATCATTTAGGTTATTGGGACAGCTTATAGAGTCTAGAAAGAATGCCAAATCAGTCTCACTGGTCCATACTCGTTCATGAGAACACCACGATGCGCTCATAATCGCAATGCCTGCCATGGATTAGCTGTCTTGACAGCGGTGTCTGGAACAGCAGTGAATAAGTATATGCAATATCATCTGATTCAAATGTAATTGTATTGTGTTGCAAGCTACTTGAATGATCAGTCTTGACCAAATTGTCCCTACCAGATGCTTGCTACTTTATGAGCAACAATGTTTGAGTAAATTGAATAATTATGGGAATTTCCGGAAATTGACCTCTGATCACTTCAAGAATACTTCCAGCAGATTCTGTGTACACTCGGTCAATGTTGCGAATTCAGCGTAGTTTAGGCCCATGAACCCCCTCTAACTATGAAGCATCATTACTAACATTTGATGTAGCCTACCAGCATACGTACTGCCTCCCAAGCTCTAACCAAGCATGACGAGTGAGGAGTCTTGACTGATCATTACAAACAGACTGGCAGTTACAAGTGAACTCGAGAACATTGTAAATGTATAGTTGCTGGGAAACGTTGTTTGTCGGTTAATTGTCAAATTCGAATAAGTTCATGGACTTAGGAATAGTTTCAATAACTCTCATTCTAAACCTCAAAAACTCGAAATCTACTATCTAGTTATTATGGGTTTCTTCATAAGACATCTCCCTCTTGTCAGTTGGATGAAACATGAAAGAAGAGAGGCAGCGGAATAGAATCTCACCACATCTTAAAGGTACCCGCCATATTAATAGCTGTTCTCACTGGTGGGGGAGGCATGACTTGATTATAATTGACTGAAACATTCGGAGGATTTAGGGTGTCAATGTATCAATGTGTCGTGGATCACCAGGCTACTGTTGAGTGAGTAAAACAGGTGCAGTGTCTCGTGTCTCACCTGGTACACCTGGGATTGATGCTGTTGTTAAATGTCAGCTGATGTACAGAGTATCGCAAAACCTTCTCTGATTTCTCTTGGTATTGTGTTACATTCATATTTTTATTGATATTATTGATAGTATTGTTGCTCACTGTCTGCTGTGCAGCTCAATCATAGTATCCACCCTCCCTGATGTTAGCATCCTCCGTGTGATATCTCAACCGATGTCGTGACAGCGCCTAACTTGTAACCTGTGTGAGGCAAGGGGTTATAGGAAGTCATAAATATCTGTGAGGGCATTGTTATTGCTTATGAAGTGTTGGTCATCAAGTCCATGGACTCTTCAGGTTCCCAGGCAAGTACTACATTTTAGGTGGACATTTCCTGAGAAGAAGAAAGTAACTCCAAGTCCACATAGAAACTGATCTTTACCGAATCCAACACAATGCATGCAAACTGCAACGAGTTTCTCAACTCTTCGAACCTTCTAATGATGTGGTAAATGCTAGAATGTAGATTTAACCACTTTTGATGATTTTTTATGGCACAACATTCCGTATGCCAACCAAACACAAATGTCAAATTGATGTGATGATTACACTGTATTGGTTGAAGTGAGCCGATGTACAACCTGGAAAATTCACTCAGATCTAATAATGAGGCATCAACGATTTGTTTATGATCAACTCTTGAATGACAAGTTGACAGGGCTGACCAGTTGATAATAATAAATGGTTTTAGGGATAGCCACGATGAACAATACAGCTGCAAATTGACGATGTAAGAATAACTGTCACCCTAGAGGTATGACATTTTACAAGAAGAGGCGACACAAGATCGACTGCCCAAGAGAGTATATATAATAAATCATCAATCCAGATGCATTCTCCTGTCAAAAATAATCGGCTGTGGTTTTGTGGGGCTGCTTGGATTGAGTTGTGATGGAGACAATTCCTGCCCTCTACATAAGACGTTTGCTCGTGTCCTGGGGAATGAGTCAACGACACCGAACAGTTGCCATTGTCCTCGTTGATGTTCTTCCTGAATGAATGCTTTCTAATTCGATAGCATCTTGAGAATTGTCATAAATTTTACTGGTTCATTCATGTTTATATTGATTATTTCTTCTGATAATTTACAGAGTGGTAATACTGAAAGACAAGAAAGACCCAATCATCATCAGTGAATAACGATCCTGAAGTTCAATCAGGTCATTGACATAGTATCAGTCGCCAGAACTAGAGCAGTATATTTGGGTATTACTAAGTAGCTCTGCTGGTGGCAAAGACTACATATGTCATTCGCCTTATCGAATGTCGAATGGGAGCAATTTATCCTCAGTAGCACTTACTGCTTTTCGCCGGTTTTCAGGTAAATGAACCTAAATAAGAGTAGGAGCTGATAGCATGGGGCTCAATATCCTGAAACAACGGTCAGGCATTATACGCATTGAAGAATGCACGATTCGCCAATGCGTCATGCCAATTTGTTGTAGCTCCATCATTCTTGGATTTTCAACACAACACAGTTCTTCCTTTCGCAACGCAAAGTCGACTGCATGACTATCGTACTGGTACGGAATTGTAAAATTCCTACTGAGAAAGTAGAAGGTTCGTCGCTGACCAGGACATCATGGCGAGGACATGGGGGGGGGTCAAGCTGTCTGCATACTTAGCTCACATCACGTGGTCGACTTTACTGGATCATTCCCATATTGAGGTTGAAAGTTGTAGACACATATCCAGTTATGTCTCGATCCGTATTACATAGTTACAAATCCTCCTTTGACGTTGAAAACGTATTTATCAGCAAAGTATATCTTGTTCTACTCAGGAAGGTATAATGAATAATTCCAACATCTTTGGACTGCGATTTCTTCAAACCTGCATTTTCTACATTAAGCAGGATTGGGACTAATAACATTTTAGTCTGCAGCTTCTGTAAATTGTGTGAATGACAGTGGAACATTCGTTTACCCATTTGCATTACTATTAGATTGGATTCCAATTAATAATGCTTATACTATATGGTTCCTATCTAGCGCTCTTTCGCTTTCGTACAGCAGATATTACCCATATTATAGAAAAATACAATTAACGATTAAATCCGGACAAAAGAGACATGTTCTCTCGCTTTCGGTATAATTATTCTTTTACACAAATAGTCAGTCACAATATTAGCGGAGTGATGCTATGATATTGATGCAGTCTTATATAGCGCACGGAATCAGTAACCAACTCCTGAAAAGCGCTCGGAATAACCATATTCCTGATTCTTTGTTTTATTTGGCCTCGACTGGAAAGGAGCGCGCTATCAATTCATCGGTTTGCCTTAGCGAAGACCCCAGTATACATGAAGGGGACGCTATCAATGCACTGGTCTATCCTAGCGGAGACCACAGTAAGCATGCACGAAGGGGCGCTATCAATTCACTGGTTTATTTTAGAGCGGAGATCACAGTATACCCAAATATGCGATAACAATTAACCGTTCAATCTTACCAAATACAACAGTATACACGACGGGAGCGCTATCAATTCACTGGTATATCTTAGCGGAAAACCAATTATACACTATCGGCAACAGAGACATAATTCAGTGCTCAACGGTGGGAGGAATAGTGTACGAAGTTCCTGCTAATCAAACCACAAGGCCTATATATAATGCGGTACATACTATCGCCCATCTAGTGGGTATTTCAGGCGAGGGGTTTCACTATACCATGTCGGCAATTTCAGCTCTAACTTCTGTCATGTATCCACCCCTTACGCTCCATCATTATGGCACTTGAATCCTATATGAAAGCGTCAATAATGAGTATTTGAGATTGAGGTACGGTGGTGGAAATGTGAAATCAATATCGTCTCCACAACGTCAAGTACCATACTAGTGGCATATGGTAAACCGTCTGGAAGCGTCTGCTCCTCCAAAACGAGTTCAGCCTCGTTATGTCACGGGTTGGTATTTTTATATACAATGCAGAAACACCATATCAATAATTTCGTAGCGAATTCTAGCGATATGAATGGTTCATTTACATACTTGTCCGGGCACAGTCATTCTCCTCTCTTATCAAGTATCATGCGTGTATTATCTGTTTGAGGTTGATGTAGTGGTGATTCACTGTGTACTCTACTTTAGTATGACAACATTCATACATGTTTATGGAATAACATATTGACATATACTTTACTGTTCCGGCAATCATCACATGTGCCTATAGGACAGCTACGCTCTCAATTGCAATGATTTGTCGCCTATCCAATGTATTTCATCTCCCATTTACTCTAGATGACAATTGATCTGACCCACCTGGGGTGAAGTACCACGTACCAAGAATGAGCTGCCTCAGTCCAGGAATCGTTTATTAAAGGTGTCATTTATTTTTAGCGTGTCACCCAAATATTAGCCTCAGGACTACACCACGACGAATATTTGTTGTACTCTCTATTAGACTGCAAATAGAATCTTATTATGATCGGGCTCGTCTTTTTTGCGACAGCTTAGCGTATTTTGAACTAATATTAGGGTTCAAACTATAGAGTTCATGCATAATCCAGATAGAGTCAAGTGGTCGTGTTTTCAATCAAAATAACGAACAACATTAAATTTTCCCAAACTCATCTTTACATCTGGTGCCTTTCAACTTGACCACACACTAGTTAATATACACTGTTAATCGATTGTTTAAAAAAGTTGTGTAAAATATTGGGTTGTTTAACATATGAACCTACCAACTAGTTATGTAAAAAATAATTACACAACTTGGGCGATCGTTTACACAAGTTGTGTATAATTTTACACAAGTTGTGTAATTATTCTTTACACAACTAGTTGGTAGGTTCATAT
>JAUOBX010615197.1:0-15818 GCA_032360705.1 Eupentacta quinquesemita | reverse complement strand
AAATGTTATTGTTATTAATATTACGATACTGGGGTACATATAGCGGGCGTATGTCAATGTTCCCGGGGTTCGATTTCCCCGAGGTCAGAAGAGACGCACGTGAGGCTTTCCGCGTCTACCGGCCCATCTTCCTCGAGGAGGTGTGCGAGTCGGTGCGGTCGGAAACCGCCAGGCTCATCAGGTTGCTAGCGTGGGACCGAACCGACACGACACGCCTATTCATCCGGAAACGGGGAACATCGAACTCTGGGAACATCGAACCCCGGAAACATCGAACCCCGGAAACATCGAGTAGACCCCCATATAGCATATGAACTCTGTTTGTGACGGCCATCTGGTGAAGAGTATTGCACAATGTCTGGGAGACCGAAAGTGGGGGAGTAATGGCAGCTGTTCGAAGCTCATGCACTACACTTGTCTCCATCTCACTTTTACACTTTTTTCGTTAATATTAGCTTGACACAAGTGAAAGTTACACACCGGGAAGGACGAAGGAGATCCAAGCAACCCGCAGTATGGAAGTACCAAATGACGAAGAAGAGGCGACCAACACCAGCCTAGGTTCTCCAGACGAAAATACAGGTGATAGAAAGACCCTCAGCGAACTTATATACGGGATCGATGACACGCCTAACTTCTTCACACTTGTTATACTCGTGTTACAGGTGAGTCAGAGATACGATGTCTCCCCGTTTTAGAATACCGAGAATGTTCCAGGAAATGCTCGGAATAGTGTCGTACTCATGTTAACTTCATCTGTTGACGCGCACCACCTGTGGTCATAGGCGTTGGCCCATATTCATGAGTGGGGAAGGACATGGTCTCGCTTTAGAAAATACTGCATGAGGATGGAAAAGACCATGAAAATATATACTCAAAATATGGCTGTGGGTGTTCCACCGCCCTCTTCCTCCAGGTTTAACTAGTTAACTTCATCCATGTTCATTCTACACTCATTCCGAGTCGACCAAGCTGCATAACGGAACTAACGACACTTTTGCTGTATTTTAGTGTGTAATTTCCATTATTTACGGCCTAAAATTGTTGTTAGGATTCCAATAACTCGAGATCGCTTAATGGTACCATTCTAGTTTATTCACTGAATGGGGAAGAAATATTCTCTTTCTTGCAGTGTACAATTCAGCACTATAGTCTCCCGGGAACATGCGGCGTTTTGTCGCTGGAAATTTTCGTTCCAATTTCATTTTCAATGACGAAATCGGTAAATCACTCCTATTTCAGGGGTGCAGGTACACAAGAATTTAGGTCATGCATTCGAGAACTCAGTAGTCTACACTTCTAGTTTAAACGGTTTTAGAAAGTGTAATCTGTCCTCCAACTGCGCATATAAAACTTATTCTGATTGGACACGGGGAACCCACAGCGTTTTTCGATTTTATCTAGAGAATCCAATCAGAAACACGCTTACATACCAGTCACAGCATCGTTCGGAAACCGTTGCCAACTGATACTTTGAATTATCGCTAGATGCTATATAACAATTGGTTGAATCAGTTTTTAATTCAGTCTAATTAACCAATAAATATTGATAATTAACATTGGCAATTCAGTCTGCTCGTTCACGAAGCCTAGTTTCCATTCCGCTATACAGTTTATGCATATTCAATACCGATAAACGTGAGAAATAGTGGGAAACATAGCTCATAGTATAGCTGAAAGAGTATTCATCCATTTTCTGGCGGCATTTTAATTTGTTTGAACGTAATCGGTGCAAAATCGGGGAATTTGTTTACTGTTAGCGACGAGTTGCGTTAACTGTGCAAGTCACATCGAACGCAAATGTAATTTGGCCATTGACAACTTTCCGTTATACGTGTGTTGCTACTAGATACCTGTGTCCAGCACGGGCCGGAATTGATCAATCACGTCCTATTTGCTCACGTGTAACTTTTATATGAATATGTCAATTCCAATTGACGCGGTTCCGGTCCCATGAGTTGTTTCGAAGCAGAGTTAGATCGAAGACGCGTGCATATTCACCATGAATCGATCGGAGCCCAATTTGACCATACTATGATATTCATAGCTGCACGTGATCAAAAGTGCAGAATCATGTCGCTCAATCATGTTCTAGATTTACTGATTCATTCGCACTTTATCAGGAATCACATATTTCCATGTCGTTCACAGAACTGTCTTATGACGATATCTGGTATTGTGGGTATCCCACTCTTGCTAGCTGGTCTTGTGTGCATGCGCAGTGACATCGAAGCATACGCCCACCTCATTAGTTCAACATTCTTCATCCAGGGATTGGTGACGTTTACTCAATCAACATTTGGAATAAGGTCAGTATCGTGGGAGATACCAACTTAATGATTTCATTGATTGATGTAGTTGAGCCTAACCCCATTTTCTCCGTAGCCAGCCCTTTTGAGCATTTTGAGCTTTATTCCCACCCGAAATTGGAAGTCTTGTATACAATTTCAAGCGTCACTATTTTGGCATCACTTCGAAAATTGCAGGAAAAGAGGCGAACTAACATGTTAACATTAGTGTATGCATTTAGCTATTCTCTCTCTAGGCATACCATGGGTTCTCAACCTATGTAGTTAGGCCTACAGCCGAATTGAGAGGTTCCTTGCATGTTCGACTAGAGTACCTACTAGAAGTGGCACACATTTATAATACTGGACTTGTCATGTTGTTGATTCCAATAGATTGGTTGCCTACATCAACTATATGTTTCATTCTGTGTGTATATGGTGAAAATCCTGGTATAATATTTGGTGTAAAGGGTATTAATACAAACACAGTAAGGCATGACTTCACATATCTGTGTATCTATTCCACAAAGACACCTCAGCTCTTGCCTGCCTGCTCGAAATATTCAGACGACCAGGCCAGTGATGCCTGGTCGTCGGTTTCATTCCCCAGTCCCTATTGGTCAGTTATCACTGCAGAATGGGCTGGAAATAATGGCCGGTAGCTGGAGTTTGCGCCAAACGGAACACTCCCCAAAACCCGGGATATCTGACAGAGAGGTCGGTAGGATGTCTGACTATAAGAAGCCTATAATTCTCCACTGATTATTATTTGTGAATCTTTCGCAAAATGAAACGTTGCTTCCTCAGCGATATACGTGTGCTGGTGACACATTCCCATCCCGCTCGCGTTACCCTGATCCATTCCTTCGTGCTTAGGGCCCAGCAATATGGCAACATTCGTATTTCTGTATTTGACATGACCTCACTGAGATCGGAATCCCGTGTGCCCAGGTTGAGGAACCAGCTGACTAGTGGAAGCTAATGCCAGAGTGTGTTAGCCTTCTATTCTGTTCCAACCATCACGACATTATGCTACGACTAGTATGTGAATTATCTCAAAGTTCCCAAACATATTCACAGCAAATTCATGTCAACCGTCACGGCCTGATATGACTGAAATAATACATTTTCTCCTATACATTTCATTATAAAAAATTCCATGCGTATTTACTACTATACGTTCTATATACCTCTGATCCTATCAAAATGAGTTAACGACTGGAATAATAAAAGTTTGTGGAACTTTCGAGGTAAAACCATCCAATCAATATCTGAAGGGCAATTTAGTAGCTCTATCTATCTAGAAACATTTTTTCAACCTACTTCTTCTCGAAATTTCTTTTCAGGCTACCAGTTGTTCAGGGAGCATCATTCTCCTTCATTCCAGCTGTGATCAGCCTCTCAGCAGCTCATGGAGAGTGTCCGGCAGGTAGGAGTCTATGACGCATGCACCTCAGCTGATAGGCCTATGTGAGACCCAACATATGAGGAAAATGAAGGGAAAATGAAGAAATATGGCTACGAAAAAAACACAGATCAATCAATCGAAACAATCTATCTGGTTTTATGAAGCCTCAAACGCGACAACCTCATTATGTCAATTTCTTGATCCGCCCTTCTGTAACATAATTTGTTTGTCCAAGTAATAGGGTTAAGTTTTTTTCCTCACTTATTTGTGGTGAGAGCTATGTGGGACTTGACTTCAGTGATTCGGATGGCCTATCTCTTATCGGGACATAAGGAGAATTTCCGCAATACATGTGAGCGTATGACGATGAAAAGATCATTATTATTACGGCATGCAAAACCATAGTCTGCTAGCTAGTGTCATCGCGAGGGTAATCAGAAGAAGCCGATGCGAAGCATACATTTGGGAGCCTTTCAACAAATATTATAGTTGCTGGTATCGAAAAAAAACTTATTTGAAAGTATTAATAAAACATCAAGGGTGTCATTAATTACCTTTCTTGTATTTCGGTAGCAATGTGCGTAGGGACACTACATACAGTGTGTGGTAGTGTAACCAACCCAAACCCAGGAGTCACGGGACCGCTATTTTACGTCTCCATCTGGAAGACGATCAGCTAACTCCAAGATCTGAATACCTCTTCAGTCCAACCACAACAACAGCCAACTGACAGTACTCTTAGCAACTGTTCATTGACAGGGTCTACGCGCGTATATACCAAGCCCAAGCCAACACTTTTCGATGTCTACTGCGGGAACAACCACTCCTGGAAAAACGCCTGTAGCTCAACGTGCTCTGATAAATAGATAATCTGTGGTTCTTACTTTCGCTAATGTGGTTGGGTTTCATTGGTGTATCCATCTGTCTAAGTCAAAGCATATCCGCATAGATTGCCTGGCGTCACAACTCACAAGATTGATTAATATATATACAATAATTATAACTTATAACTAATGTTCCACTATTTTGTGTACATCCTTTGTCACATTATTTTACATTGTTCTCACTACCTTGTTAGTATCGAAGAACACTACAGTAAATCAAAGCGAAGTATGGGGACCAAGACTTGCTGAGGTGAGACCATTGGACCTCCAAATATTCGCATTAGGTGGGGGGTGGGGAGGGTAGGGGATTGGTGTCGGGTCTAAAGATAATGACGTCCCCGTAAATGACCTCATCCTCCCGATTATGAAATAACAGGTATTTATGGGTTCCTATAGACACATCAATATCATACATGACAGAAGGAACAGAGGCAGACAACGTGTCACATTTGTCGACATCCTGAGATGCGACACTGGACTGTGGGAGCCGGTATAGATTGTTGGAATCATGTAGGACCGGGATTAATGATGGATAGATGTTATATAGAGCTCGGTTGTGGCCAACCTATTGGGTGAGTGAGTATACATCTAAAACAGCTATTAAACTTCCACTGGACAATACAGTTCCGATTTCTCAACTCAGTCAGTCTGATCTGGTCTAGTAATGACATATCATATTCGACAGTGCGGATTCATAGGAGAACGAAATATGTTACGTAGATTGTAGCATGGGTGAACAAAATTATGGCAAGTCAGATTTGAATGACATGGGATTGACGGTACACCATCCTCCATTCCGAATTGAATTCAATTTTATTTCGTATCTTAGTTAGAGATATTGTTTCTAGGTTTGTTCCTATAGGTTTAAAACTGTTTATATTTGTATCGCGATCATTCCTAGGTTGTGGCCTAGATAGATAGATAGATAGATAAATACTTTATTATTCTAGCAAGGGAAATAACATGCTCATAGATAAAAGGGATTAACGGGATAAGAATGAATGATAAGATGGAATGAATAAGATACGTATGTGAAACACACAGTAAAACACTAAAATACTTCGGAAAGACAGGACGAATGTACGAAAGCTTACACGCAAGATGGACGAGTATATGGCAAGTGAGAAATAGGCAAGCAAGCGACGGGCAAGTGACTAGCGTATGAATTTAATGTCAACAATTCTAACAACCTTACCCAGAAATGAGGACTGATAACGGTAAGTGTTCGTTCTTGGATACCTCATTCTACCACTGCGTGGAATAACCGAACCATTGAGCTTACTGAACAGTGAACACAGGGTGGCTATTATCTTTCAACACTGATTTAACCTTGTCATGGACTCGCCTTTCATACACTGTGTCCACTGTAGGAAAACACACACCAGCAACACGACTGGATCTCTTGATAATGTATTCAATAACCAACTTTGATGATTTAGTTGCATTGCCACTCCACGAAGTAATCGAATACGACCAAACGGCACTACTGATAATTTAATTATAAAATAGTGACAACATGTCCTGGTTGACGTTGAAAGAGCGTTTAACGTGAACAATACATTATTGGTTTCAATCGTTCTGCTACATATTCAACATGAGCATCCCATCTTAGTTGGTCGTCGATCATTACACCGAGGTACTTGTACTGATTCACTATTTCCACCGTTTTATCATGTATTATCACTGGTTCGGGCACTGTCCCATTTTCCTTCCGGAAATCGATAATCATCTCCTTGGTCTCACTAACATTCAAAACAAGGTGGTTCTGCTCACAATAATTTTCAGAACTATTGACCTGCTGCTGGTAATTGCAGTCATCATCATCTCTAATTAAGCCAATCAGAGCAGTATCGTCAGCAAACTTGACGAGATGACAGCATGGGTCACTGGAGCGAATACTACAGTGTAAAGGGTGAAAAGGAAGGGAGCAAGAACCGTGCCCTGTGGGACCCCAGTGTTACAGAGTGTGATGTCAGAGATGACATTATGATTTATACGAACAAATTGTGTACGGTCTATGAGGTAATGTAGAACCCAATTCACTGCTGAACATGGGAGAACATTGGATTTGAGAAGGATGTCTGCCAGAATATGAGGTTGTATGGTGTTGAAGGAAGATGAGAAATAAAAAACAATATACGTGCTGACACTTTACCATATCTAGATTCTTCAAGATGAGAATATAAATTGTCCAATGTATATAAAATGGTATATAATAGTGGTCATGGATGCGATTGAGACTGGTGAGCACGAGGCCTGGTATTCAATACTCGATCGGTACAGTAAAATTGTGGTCCAGTTGTTTTAGTTCAGTGAAGTTTCTGTCATCCCTCAACCATGGTCGTTAACTTGTGTATCACTTCAATTGTAATTGGCTAATTGGGTTTGCTAGGTTAGCGTGCTATTCCAATTGGAATACCTCCGACTGAGGATCCGTACTCTTCCCAGACAGTCGTTATAGACAGTCATTTGTTCCAGATTTTGTTCATTCCTTCAATAGCCAAGTTTGTAAGAATGACACCATGTGCAACAAATCGTTGGGATGTATTGATAGCTTATTTTGAACGATTTACAATTTAATTCAATCCATTGAAACAACAAACGACAAACGTTAATTGTTCTTCCACCAGTAGGTGAATGGTGGTTTATTCACCGCGTCCTCGTTCCATATCATCCTAGGTACCACTTGTCCATCAGGGTGGTTACTCCGGGTCATTGGTCCACTCTCTGTTCCCCCTGTATCTAATGATGTTGAATTAATAAACAACGAACAACAAACGTCTCTTGTTCTTCCATCCGTAGGTGAATGGTGGTCTATTCGTCGCGTCCTTGTTCCAGATCGTCCTCGGTATCACTGGTCTATCAGGGTGGTTACTCCAGTTCATCGGACCACTCTCTGTTGCTCCATGTATCTGTCTCCTAGGATTGGCTCTGGTTGATGCATCTTGGCCCCTGTGTAAAGCACACTGGGGTATCGCAATGGTGTTAGTATAACTATATTCATTGTCCCATGCCGTCTCTATACTGCGTATATAGTGACTCGAGGCAAAAGTATTCATAACATTAGCAATATTAATTTACTATTGCCACTATTAATTATGTTTGTGTTGAAGTGTTGAAGATGATTAAATTGAAAATTGAATATACAAGTGGGTGATGCAACTATTACAACCGATACATTCGAAAACGACACGCTGACTGGTCATTCGTGGCTGTTTTTTTTATAGGGTTTGGCAGTCGCTATTAAACTACTACTGAATCGTGTTTGTGACTTATGCTCTTGTAATGAAGATTTGTTATCAAATTTATGTGAGACATGTTTTTCGAAGGTACAGTGTATCTAGTTCTTTGGTTGTTTGAGTTTTTTTGCAGGTTGTTCATGAAAAACTTTTTCAATCGAATTCTTACGAACGATGATGTCTGAACTTCACTTGTCTTCTATAGAACCTTCGTGTGTGTGGTGATGTTCTCCCAGTATATGAAGAAAATCAACTGTGCACGGCTGCGGTATTCAAGAACAGAAGCTGATCTTCGCCCCTGGGGGAACGTGTTTCAGTTATTCCCGGTTAGTGAAGACTTGGAGAGGGGACTACTCGAATGAGTAGTGCAACCTAAACAGTACTCCCAGCCTACATGACAGATATCAGCCCAATCTTCCATGTCAGTTATCCGCACTTCATCTGTGTTGTTTTCGTTCTCTGTTCGGATCAGTCTTATGATCGATCGACTGTTCAAACTATTTCGTTACTACCAAACGTATATGTAGTATCATGACGCCCGTCTTCGTCACATACACATTGATATGCGTACTTGTCCCATACATAGCAACACTAAATCCGTAGCCTAAGCTGTCATCCTAACTACGACCAACTACGAGTTATTTTATCATTATTTGACCGGAGAAGTCCAGGTTCCATGGTAAAACAGTATTGTTTCAACGAACTGGTCATACAATTTGTCCGAGGAATTGTCGCAATTCATTGCTCTCCGTGCAATATTCCCAGTAATATATTATGAGAAATAGCTCCATGAGGTGAATTCCATGGTGGCATCACTTAGAAAAATCGAACCTCATACTGAGAAAATAAACAATTCATTTGTTTTCACCTGATTGCAGATTATCCTCGCCGCTTTCATAGGCTGGACCGTCGCACTAATTTTGACTCTTTGTGGTCGTCTCTCAGATGACCCACTCGATCCAGCATACTACGCGAGAACGGACACTGGGAGTGAATTTATCTCAAAAGCAAGATGGATCCAGTTTCCAACCCCTGGTGCAGTATTTTTCCGTTCGGAAGTCCACACACTCATGACAGCTCAGCGCTTCTGAGTTCCAATATCTGAAGCGACCACAAAGCTGCGCCGGGCATGAAGTGTTTGTGGTCCTACAAACATACGTAAACAAATATTGGCATTTATATAGCGCTCCTCCTAAAAGATTGATGCGCTCGAACAACACTGAGCTCCACGAAAATATGAGGGTAATTTACAAAAGAAATGATTTTAGGTTCTCGTTTTGCTTTAAGTGTCACATCATTTGGTATTGCCCATATCGCCCTTACTGGAAAGCCTTATTGGCCTATGGGCAAGATATAAGGCACATATGAAATCCCATATTCAGTCAGTATAGTATGGTATAAAGTTCCATTCAGCGCATATGAATACCTGATAGGATTCATCTTTATATGAACCATATATATAAAGGATATATGGGCCCTATAATGGAGATTTGTATTCACGTTCCATCTGGTCAATGTAGAATCTGATATGGGCCATGTTAAACTCTATATCTATATCTGGAAATTGATATTAAATAAAAGTCAAATCTCGGCTGGCTACATTTAGACATCCAGACATTGACATCGGCATTAGGTGTTCATAAAGTCAAATATACCTGGATGCAAGCACGGATATCGCTTTTCTGTATGGTCGAATAATAGCATGAGTGACAATGACAGGCAATTATTACATAGCTTCGTAGTAATGTTCCTCAAATTAATTTGAGTCTCCTTCGTTTTCTTCCTGAACAGTGGCAACTAGTTGGCCAGTGGTCACACTGGCGTCAGTCTTTGGGATGTTAGCTGGAATACTTGCCTCAATCATTGAATCACTCGGCGATTACACTGCATGTGCTAAGTTATCTGAAGTAGCGCCTCCACCTCGCCACGCGGTTAACCGCGGTATTTTCATCGAGGGCGTTGGGTGCGCCATTTCTGGTCTATGGGGTACGGGCACTGGAACTGGTACATACAGTGGGAACATCGTCGCTATCGGGATGACTAGGGTGAGTACACAGGCAGTGACAACTTCCTGACATTCTAATTCGAAGCAATTGAGAGTATGCACTTTGTATCCCTCTCCTACAGGGTTTGTGACTCATATTCCCAAGATATCCCGGGACTCTTATTCACCGTCCGTATCCGACGAATGTTAGGTGACATCCCAGTCCTTTCCTATTGACCTCAGAGAGTAGAACGTTAATTTATAATAATAATATCACACACTAAAGTACGCTATGAATCCACTGATTTGCTAAAAAGCGCTCCACATCTGAGCGTCATCACAGCAATACATATCTCATATACGAAATCACGGTATGGCTGTGTGGGGAACCCTATCACATTCCAGAAACATTAAGAATCCATTAAATGATCAACCCCAGATATAGAGCGGGAATGAACCTGTGTGTATATAATCCCTCTGATACAAAAGTCCGATGACTCCAATATTCTCCTGCAAGGGACTAATGCTCATCTTGAGCAGTAGAGTCGAAAGGAAACTTTGGAACATTGCGGTATAAAAAACATGCATTGTTGGGTGTGGGATGTGCTATATAAATAGCATAGCGAACTGTAGAACCTCAACGTTTAACTTCTTCTCCTGTCCTATTGCACGTATTGCTCTGTCCAGGTCGCCAGCAGGCGCGTGACACAGGGGACTGCTCTACTTGTGTTGATTGTCGGATTTTTCGGCAAAGTTACCGCCATTTTGGCGTCCATTCCCGATCCAGTCGTCGGTGGAGTTCTTCTTTCACTGATGGGTGAGTCATTGTACCGAAGAATTATTCTTGCAAAAGTCATATAAACGCCGAGGACATGAACTTGAAGACCCTTACCAAGTATACCCTCACTTGGCCCCTCCCGACATGACAAGCAAATTACAAACCTCTGCCATCAATCACATTACTGTTGAAGGCACTTGAAGAACTGAAAATAGCATACTGCTCAATGAGTGATGCCACTTTTGACATCTGATTGATGAACTCATCCCTGTCAGCAATCGTTTTTCCCTGACCACTGCCCCGAACTGTCTCATAGGCAATTCATTTAATTGAGATGGGGTGGGAATTTTTGATGTAGAGTATGCCTCAAGACTCCCACAGCGGTCTGTCGAGAGAGGGGAGGGAGCTCATTGAAGAAAAGCGAAAACATGGGGTGCTGACTCACTGACTGGCAAACAGGGGAAATGTATGCAACACCCATGACAAACAAGGAAGTTGTCGTTGACAAGAACAAGTATAGATAGTAAGTGCGAAAGTCAGTGAACAACATTGAGGGGAAACGAGTGGAGAAATACAGCTGGACGCCCGAGCAGAAGCGCACTTGAGCTTAAACTGGACTGTATGCAGTGTACTTCGTTGACGAATCTGTCGTTCACGAGGTCTTGCAGTTTATCACCCGCTAGCGAGCCCAGACTACATCTCTTTGCCAGGGCTCAATATCAACTCCCATCGACTAGCGATGGACAACCATAGTGTAGATTCCAGTGTATCCCTCTCATTATTCCTTATTTCCCATTTGGAACTATACTATACTGACAACCTTAGTTGGTTGACGTTGACGTAATAATTGTTTGTCGTCAGGGTACTTGATACGACCACGCAGTATTTGTTTTCTGCGACATGTTATTTTTTTTAAAATTATGTACGAGCTTCTTTTCGTTTGATTACGAGTATTGTCAGAATAATGCCCTGTTATTACGTTATCACAATTCTACAGGAATGTTGGTATCCGTGAGCTTCACCATTCTGATGAGAGCGGATATGATGTCGCCTCGAAACTCTTTCATATTTGGTCTGTCAATCGGCGCGGGTCAGGCGATTCCAGCTTTTCTACGACAATACCCTGGTGCCATCAACACAGGTTTTATTCACTTTTTATTCATTATTCATAGCGTGATGAAATTATGTACACGGATTTTCACATTGGGTCGATTTTGGTTAGGTAAACCCTAACAGGACCGATTATCAATGATGTTTTTGGGCAATACAGGTAAGAAATTACAGTACAGGCATCGTCATAACTCTGCCTAATAATAGAGAGAGATGAAGAGATTTGCAGAGACAATATTGCATATCGCGTTATCAATACGCATGCTCACAATGGTTAAACCTTGAACGTTTGGAATGAGACAAAATTTCACAAATTGACTATCGTTATTTTTGAACTGCCATAACTCTGGAAATTATGTGATTCCACCCAATCTTCGACTATGTTATTTTCCTCAAGTGTGAGCGAAATATTAGTGTGAAGTTTAGTGGTGCAAGGATTCGTAGTTTTCTCCAGGGGAGTTTCGAAAGGTTGCCCTACTTCCGAACGAGCGATATCTCGATTACGTTGTTCACTGATCGACCAGTCCGTTCTCCGTGCACCCCCGAGTGACCTTCGACACAGATGATTAGCACACGGCGTGGAATGTAACCGTGAACAGGCTTATTGCATATCTCGTTGTTTTCTGCCAACATGATAGATCGCAAACGCACGCTCGCTCGCTCGTATCCAACGTAAGTCCTGTGTATTGTCTGGTATCATGACTTTGTGGATACTGCATGAAAGAGGTTGCTGATAGGAACATGCATGTCATTTTGAACTTGCAACAATATCCAGCCCGATGAGTAAATCAACCTGTAACCCATGTCCACTTTTATCAGTACTTACTTGTCTGTTCGACGATATATCCTTTCAACCCAAGATAATCTCTCACTCTATACACAAATATTTACTGGTGACAGTGATTCCTCTTCTATATTTCCCTCAAGGTACCGATCAGCTTGACCAAGTCCTACATATATTACTGAGCACGGGGATGTTCGTTGGTGGAGTAGTTGGCTTTCTGCTTGATAACACGGTCCCAGGTAAGTACCTGTATGTTGAGCGTTTCTGTGATCAGCAAGTGATGTACTGAAAGTACCACAAATACATAGCTCTGTATCCACTATATTTAGGTATACATTATGCTATACATCGCCCCTGTGTTGAGTTACCCGTTAGGCTCGATAATAACCCGACCCCATCTGGTCATGAGGACAATTCGTCAGACAATTGGACGTCTGCGTGACGGTCGTCTGACGGGAATGCATGACGAAGATAAGATAAGTAACGTAGCTTCTGCCCAATTGAACTCAGTTTAGGAATATTAGTATTGTCATCATTCTGAATTGAGCTGTCCATCTCTTTTGATCTGAACACAATAAATTATTATTTCAGCCAAATCATACAGGCCTCCGTGTTTTCTAAAGTTTGCACTAAACACGTCGATCGAACTGGGCAACATAATTATTGTTTTGTATGAATGCGTTTGTTAATCTTTTCTTGCAGGGTCCTTGGAGGAAAGAGGAATACATATACGACCTGGAGACGATTACCTCCCAACTTCACATCAACTTCATGAATCATCCGTCTATGACCTGCCCTTTTGGAAAGATAGAATTCGGAGCAGATGGTGGGCGAGGTGGATACCGATCTGTCCATCTTGACGCTCCTCCGCTCAGTGTAATATCGCGCCAATTAGTAGATTTGATACCATCGTTATGACCAACTCGATTCAGTCAACTGATTCGTTCTAACCTGATTATCCGTCCACGGGAGACGTGGATGGAGAGTGGCGTAATACCAACAACACATTAAATGATAGGGGTGCCGCAATAGATCAGAAAAGGTATGGAGACACATTTTTTGGAATATGACTCGATCTGGTTCATTGAACAACTTTTTAGACAGGGAAAGACAATGATGTGCGGCCGGCACGTAACCGGAAACTAGAGAAGCTAGCCGAAACTAGTTTCCTCTTTGGTTCGCGGGCTTCGAGTACAATGAGGAATCTTGCGCAGCTCTATACTTCTGATAGTTCGTTTCCTTCGAAGAATCGTTATCACTGGAGAGGAGCATGGCCTGAAACCCAGTTGGTATGCATTTGCAAGAAGTACCGTATCAAATTGGCGCAATGGGGAATCGAGTTCTCAGAAACAATGATAGCGTCTTACCTTCCTAATGAGGCAAGATATGCCTACTACAGTACTCAATGTATGCAACTCTGCCTATAAGGCAGTATGCAACACTGTTCATGTCGTTTAGGCATTGACAGCAACAACAGGACTGAGGATTGAGTATATATCTGCGGTCGAGCGTTGGTACACTGCTCATGCTCCCTTTTTTATGTTCCTTCCTTCATATGGATAAACGTTAGGCGGGTATTAGAATGTAACGTCGGATAGTCGAATAACTAATATTGGATTAACCCAGGACACTTTTCATTGCTTTGGTCTAGTAAAGTCTTTTATCAATGGAAATAATGAAATGTGAGATATTAATGTTTTGATTTGACACCCATTGAGAAGGTCTGAAAGTCAGACTCACAATCACCCAACACTATGAGGCGACCCCCATGCACGAGAGACCGAGGAAAAGTAGAAAGACATAACTCGTTGATCCTAGTTTGGAACAGCTGGAGATGTGGAATGAAACACATCCTGGGAGTGTATATTCGCTCACGGATACCAAATTCAAGCATGGGTTTCGGTGTAATGAGAGCCTCAACTGATGAAGTGGCAAGATGGAGGGGACGAAGGTGGATGAGTCACTTGATGCAGAGGGGGAACAGCATACCAAAGTTCAGAGAAGTATATGGCTGGAATGTTGCGATAAGAGAAAACAATGGAAGAATAGCGATCCACGTGTGATGTGGTGTACTATACCACATACGTTGAAATGAGTAGACAGGAAAGTCGATGGATCTTCTTTTTATAAACCACTACAATTAACTAACAGAATAACATCATAGACGATGTCGCCCTCTTTCTAACGACTCCAAAGTGAGAGTAGAAAAGAGCGATACTACAGCAGGCATATGTGCACCTCCGAATAATGGGGGTTGCTGATTGGCCTAAATTCGCTACGATGCTGAACAGTATTTGGCCGAAACCATATATGTTGATCAGTTAAGAGACCAGACATACTGGCTATGTAGCATCATAATACACTAAAATTCATGAGAACAAGACGGGCAAAGGTTTGAACCTATGATGAGGCCCGCCGAAGAAAGAGTTATGAGAGAGTACGTAGTGAGGCAGCTTGGTGATACCAGACTCGAATAGCTGAAGGTTGTAGGAAGGGGGAGGCAAACAGCAGATCATCATGAATGAGTCAAATGAATGGCCTTCCTCCTAATACAATCAAGGCCACTGCGAGATGGCAGGGGAGTCCCATCCCATATTCCATCGGGGAACGAGAAGCAAAAGTAACTGCAGGAAGTTGGGTGAAGTGCATTCTAACACGACAGAAGACAGGACAAGACTAATACGTATTCACATCAACTGCGGGGTAGGCAATACGTGCAATCACTAATCGTCAGTGTTTTCCCGTCTCCCCCTGAAATCTACCAATTAACAACCGATGTTCCTGTTTTGAACGGTCGCGGTGACATAGCTGTTGTGCCAGTCAACCAATCACGACGAGATGCTGAAGTTTAAATGAAGAGTTATTCAATTGGTTGTTCGTCACCAGGAACATTGTGGTAATAACTTTCTTCTTTCAACTCCAACAATGACCGAGTGGGTAGCACATTTGATATAGAGCGTCAGATTCCTACTGGCTGGCCGGAGTTCGAATCCCAGTCGGATCATATTAACGATTTTAAGAATGTCACCTGTTGGCATCTCGCTTGACGCTAAGCGGAGAGACTGGAACAGGAAGGGAAATTACTGTTTACGCAGCACTGGCTCTGTCGTTTGACATTCACAGCGCGGTGGGCTCGGGCAGAGGTGTCGGGCGGTCAAAAAGTGGTAAACGTGTCAAAAACACCTGACGGGTCACATGCCTCAAGGTTGCGATTGCTACGATGCTCTCTCGCATGTATCATAATTATTCAAATGAATAACAAAATCCGTGAGAGGTCATCAGCTGTCATATATATATAACAAGACCACAACGATCTAGTGTGATTTTTTGCCATGATGCTCAT